>MUZC01003350.1:428667-443148 GCA_002072015.1 Radix auricularia
GTAATTTCCGCAGCCCTAATAAATATATAAATATATTTATTGACAAGCGGGGGGAGGGGGTAGAAAATTACATTTTATGACTGAGTTAAAAAGATAGCTAAATGACCGCTAAACAGCACAACTTCAAATAATAGTTTTTCTTAAATATTGGATTGTTTACAATTTGTATATTGACGTTTTACATGGATTCACGAGTGTTATGTTATTAGAGTGCAGACTTACACTAATTACATAATTACACGACAAAAAAGGTACTTGAAATAATATTATGCTCAGTTTCAAATAGAAAAAAAAAGTGCTTTAATTGGGGATGGGGGAGATGCAAAACTTTTTGACGACTGGTTGAGACTTGAAAAATCAACAAAATTGTGTGATGTCTTTTATGGACGACAACTTAAACTTAATAACTACATACGTGTAAACTGTAATAAATTGGAATATTTTTTGTCTAAACTCTAATGGTTAACAACACTAAGACAAGTAAAATTAATTTTTAATTAAAAATATGACTATTAAGATCGACATTATTAATATAATGATTTATGATGTTTCTATTTAGGCCGAAGGCTTTATAACAAGCCTATTTACGATTCAATATCAATTGCTATTAGCCAAACGACCCATAGATTAGTATGCTTTTAATTTAAAGTCAGTATAACTATCAAATTCTTTGGCTATGTGAATAACGCTTACGTTATCCACACAGCTGTGTGAATAACGTTTGCCATAGATAAACGCAATAATCTTTTGTATAGAAGGAGCGTCTGTAACAGATAAGATAAGGTAATGTCAATTGGCAATGGTGCCGTGGCCATCTTAGATATACAGACGCTCCTTCTATGCAGAAGATAAATGCGTCCACAGACCATGACAGATGATCTGTTGGCAAGTGATGTAGCGGTCACAGGCCACGGCTATAGGGGTTCCACGCATTACCCCAGCCGCCTAACTATTGTCTAGTTAGGTACCCATTCGGAGCTGGGTGACTCGGGGACTCCTCAGGCCCCGAGAACAAATACACACCTTCGTGTGGATTCGAACTCGTGACCATCGGTATGACAGTCGAGAGCGCTACCTCTCGACCACCACGTCCCACAGTATCGAGTATATGTAGTAAATCCGCAGTAGGCTGAGTAAGGCAGTAAGGCTATGCTTTTCATATTTATAAAAATAAAAGCTTTCAAATAATAGGCTATACAAGTTCAAGTAGGCACTTCAATACTCGTTCGCACATCGTTCTGCGCATGTTGTAAATTTACGGAAACTTTTTTTGGAAAATTTTTATTAGCTCTGTGGAAATCCCCGAATTAGTTGTTTTACGTCACAGTAATCGAAAAACAAATTAATTTGGTCATCAAGTACGTCAATTAGTAGGTTTCCAGTGACACTATCACTATTCATTTCATGCAATGCGGTGTTGGCTGGAGAATTTTCTGTGTCTTTTGCAACATCGTTAAGCTACAAATGTCTTAAATATTATGTATTTAATTAACATACGTTACTCGGACCAAAATATACACAATAACCATATCAATTTTGTTTGGAAAATCATTGATTTCATCAATATAGCCTTCCAACATAAGCGGTAGACCTCCATTAGTATTTTTACCAAACATCGGCACCGTAAAAAACAAAATGGACGATTTTTTTCTTGTTCACCGCCATGATAGAAAGACTACTCACCACTATAGCTTATGCATATTTGCAATCATTGAACATCTGAATAAATACAAATAAAACAAAGAAATTTATATAAAAATAATGTAAAAGAGATGATAACACTTGAAGCCAATAATGATCTATGATGGATGAAAATAAATCTATGAAATTGAAATGAATAACCACTAGTACTACTATATTCTAAACTCTTAATGTGCCATAAGGATTTCGGAAAACTTCCGCTTCAGTCCCGTAAGAATTTCCTGAATTGCGATCAACCACTTATGAAATTTAAAAAAATTGTTTAAAATCCAACTATATTATTATTTTCATACTGACGTCATCTTTTAGGATAAGAATGGTTATTTTATGTATCCGAAAGACTGTTTTGCGTTTAAGACTATTTTTACCTGTAGTTTATTACTATTACTATAATAATAAAGTATAGCAATATCGCATCTTCGAAAAAAAAACAACGTAAAAACTTCCAAAAAACTTTGCGAATCGAGCGATTACACTAGTGAGGGAAACAGCCACCATTGCCAGAAGTCAAAAACATAATTTTTCACGCACTGAAGAGTTTTTATTTTCTGTAATTTTGTTTCTAAAGAGAGTTCTATCGAGTCGCACATTATCGCTCTTTGGTAAAAAAACTGTAAACCGCGGATTATCGCACTTTGGCAAATTAAGAGTTAATAGTTAAAACACAATTACTATTACTAACCATTAATTATTAGTAATAAAGTCAGTTTACAAAGAAATATAGTTCCGATTAACATTATACCCTAATACTATTAGTAAATTATAGGAGCATAATTAGTAGTTTTTACTAATGTGAAGTCCAAACTAAAACTTACATTAGAAGTAATAATGATAATAATGTTACTGTTGTAATCATTTTATTTAATGTTTGATGAACATTTTTTTGTTATATCAAACTCACCATCTTCTTTTTACAAAGATGAGGACATATACATTTGACATTTGAAAAACACTTAATATTTTTTACATATGTAATCAAAAGAAATAAATTTCAATTGAAATTAGATAATATTACGAAGTAACAGACATAGGAATTAGGAATAATTACAAGATATAAAAATAATATTTCATTGCAGAACTTTGAATATCTTCCATTGCCAAATATTTTAAGTTCAGATAAGACCCATGTTATGACTGACATTTTGAGAAATGTGCATACAATAAATAATAATGTTCTTTTCTTATAATCATTTAATGAGATACTTAAATCTTCAAATACTAATAGAATTTAATTTTAATTTAAAATTTCAATAATCAGGGTGTGGTTATAATTTATTGTAACTTGCATTTGCATTCAGTATTCAGTTTTATTTTAGAAGTCAAATACTTATCATTCAAACATTTAATTATAGTTATCTATATGTACAATTCTCATCATGGTCCGACCATGCCGGACATGAAGTAGTAAGCTGTCTGACCCCACTGACCAATCAGATTGCAAGAAAAGGTAGTAAACATTCAAAATTTCGTTGAATTGAAGTCAATTACAATGTTCTTTGAGTACAATAAAATAACATGTATTTTGTAGTGTAGTGGTTGTGACATTCACCTAACACGCGGAGGTCGCAGGTTCAATCCCCAGCTAGGACATTACTTTTTTAATTTTTAAAAATGTTTGTGTTTGTGTCCGTTCATATCCCACTATCTTTTCAATCACCATAACAAGCAAAACACGAGTGGGAATAAGCTTGATGAATGACCTTTGTCAGGTTATGCCAATTAGTTTATGGTTGGCAAGCTAGGGTGGTGCGGGGTGGCTAGTGGCTAACCACAGTGCACATGTTTCCAGATCAATAATGCGGCGCAGTTATCCCCGCATCCCAGGTTCATTCGCGTTGTTTTGATTTCATCGGGATTTAGCTTGTGTCTGTTCACAAACCCCCCCCCCCCACTTTCTTTGCACTATTTATGAGTAAAACTGAGGAACTGAGGCGTATGCTACGCCGAGGCATCTAGTATGATTTAAATTTACAATATAACTAATTACAATACATTTGGCATGCAACTGTTTGTATTGATTTGTATTTAACTGTTAAAGTCGCATAAGGTTTTCAATAATCTTAAGCCTCATTCCCGTAAGGATTTCCCGTATTACGATCAACTTGTTATGAAATTAAAAAATTGCATAAAATTTATAATAATATTGTCATACTGACTTCATTTTTTAGGCTAAGAATGGTTAATTTACGCATCTAAAAAACTGTTTTGAGTTAACTACTATATTTACCTGTAGTATAGTACTATAATTTTTATAATAAAGTATAGGAATATTGCTTTTCAAAAAAATAATTAAAAACTACCAAAAAACATCGCAGATTGAGCGATAACACTAGCGTGGGCAACGGCCGCCATTGCTGGAAGTCAAATACATCATTTTTCAAGCATTGAAGAGTGTTTACTTTCCGAGATCTCATTTCTAACTAGAGTGGTATCTAGGGACGCTTTGTGGATACCGGGCAGGGATGCATTACAATGCTTTACGACTTTAAGAGTTAAATATATATATAAAAAAATAATAATTTTCGCTATCATTTTCTTCAACAAGTCTTCAAATATATTTTTACAAAATTCAAAATCTTGATATACTTTAAACATTCCTTGTTCATTTTTTTGTACATTGGATTGTGAATGTCTCCTGAAAATTGATAACCGTATCTCTAAAATTAAAAAAGTCGTGATGGAAAGAGTACATAATTTTGAAATTAGGGTCACAAGTTTTGAAATAAATTACATAGGTTATATACGGGGCAAAAAAAAATTAACGTAAAAAATAAGATCCCAATAAGGTTGTTAAAGGTTACCGGTTAGCCGGTACTCGGATGAGGACAGGTCCATTTTAATAAGGCCTGGTTAAATGCAAGTTCTATAAGCCCGTAATTAGCTTATTACCCAGAGTTTGTTTTTGTTGTGTTACGGTCAAGATGCAGGGCAGCTTACAAGACTAACGGTGACTTTAATTCACTTTCTCCATATTCTGGTATATAAATAACATACACGTTATCACTATTAGTCTACTTCGGCTACTGCTAAGGAATGATTTTTTACATTTTAAATTTGCTTAGTTGTCGAGGCACGGTGACTGTACGAGAGCTAACACAAGCGCGTTTGATGTGAACAACGGTTAAGGCAGAGGCTGTTTCTATTTATATTAATTATAGTCTGTTTCTTATAAAGACAAAGAAAGCTATAAAAGCATATGACCCCGGCGGCTGATTCCCTCGCTAGTGTTATCGCTCGTTTCGCGAAGTTTTTTGGAAGGTTTAACGTTTTTTTTTTCAAAGATGCGCTTTCGCTATACTTTATTTCTAAAATAGTACTAAACTACAGGTATAAATATTTTTTAACTCAAAACAGTCTTTCGGATACATAAAATAACCATTCTTATTCTAAAAGATGACGTCAGTATGACAATAATAATATAAATGGATTTTACGCAATTTTTTAAATTTCATAACCAATTGATCGTAATTTGGGAAATTCTTACGGCACTGTGGTGGAAGTTTTCTGAAAACCTTACGGCGCATTAAGAGTTAATATCAAAATTGATATTTTCTTTTTCAAAAATGTAATTGTTATGCGTTGAAAGTGGAGTAGGGCGAGTGTAGCTCAAACCCTATTTGAACAGAAAAAACGGGGAGGGGGGAATATGTGCGCCGCAAATTTCAATTATTCTGGCGAGTCGATGATTGAAAAATAATATTGTTTTTAAATAAATTCCATTTTATCATCACTGTTTACTCCGTGAGCTTTATAATTTTATTATTATTAATTTTTAATTCGTAAGTTGACTGGCATCACACAAGTGAGATAAACATGATGTTACAGCGGACGGGACGAGGCGTTGGTTTTTTAAACTAATGAAAAATACCTTGCTAACTTTAACGAACGGTTGAGCCGGTCCTCTTATTATGAATTACAAGTCCTCAAAATAAAATAATAAACAAAGACTATAACACTAACGAGGGGAAATTGCCGGAAGTTGAAAACATTGTTTTTCACGCACTGAAGAGTTTTTATTATTTTTTAATTTCGTTTCTAAAGAGAGTTCTATTGAGTCGCGTATTATCATGCTTTGGTAAAAAACGGTAAATCATGCATAATTGCGCTTTGACACATTAAGAGTTAATGTAAAATTGTGAATTGTTTATTAGTCCAAACTAAGTTATCGGCCGATTAGATTATTTGGACTAGACTTGCCTTACTTAAACTTAAAGAATTAAAAGATTTTGTCTTTTGTTTAATGCAGTCAAACTTTTTAATATCAAGACAATAAAAATTTGGCAGTTCCATGCCCCCCCCCCCCTAAAAATTTTAAAAAAAAAAATTGATAATTCTCCAGCTGTTACTGAAATAGAGGAAATTTACATGAGTGATATCCCTTGGGGGGTCAAAAAGAAGGTGGCTTAAGTGTCAATTCCCTGGGGTTGCTATTTTTGCCTTTTCATGAGTGATCTGCCATTTCATGAAAAAAAAAGGAAACTAATTGGAGTATGTCTTTCCATCCAGAAAAGTATCAACTGTAACAAAGAAAAAGAAACCGACAAGAGTAACTTTAGTTATGTCTGTAGTTGGAAATACACACAGAGAATAATGTAATACAACCCTATATACATAGGGATAAAAATACTTAACTTATTCCATATGCAAGAACAAACACATACAAATTCTTATTCTTCCCACCTGGAATTTGGACTTCGAATGGGTTGCCTGATCAAACCTGGAAAACCAGCACTCAATCAGCATTTAAAATTCTAATAAAAATGCAAGACTAGACATAATCCATGGATAATCATAGGACATAATAATCGTTTGTATAGAAGGTGCATCTTTAAATGATAAGATAAGATAATTTCGTGTAAAGTGATAAATCATCTCTTAGCAAAGTTTGATCTGGAATATTCACTGGTGTTTTTCTCTCCCTTTACCAGTGACCTGACAGTTGATCAGTCTTTAAGTGGTAAAGTGCCAAAGGGGTCTGATACTACAGAAAATATGGCGTAAGTAGAAATAAGAATTCTTATTTTAAAAAAAAAACCCTAGCTTTCTCTTTAAACGTATTTAAAAATGAACTAGGTACTTGATATTGGATAGCTCATACTAGATAAAACTAGTTACTTGAAGCAATGATATTGGATAGCTCATACATGATAAAATTTCATTCTGATAATTGTTTCTACTGTATTCTGACAGCAAACGTGGTGCTGCCCAACAGGTGATATTTCAGTACTTCAACCAGCTGACGGAAGGTTGTGGCAATGAATCCTGCACTAATGAAAATTGTGCCTCCAGCAAGACATTTCGCTTTAAAGAGAGTGATAACAACACTTTAGCCCTAGAGGCAATAACTTTGTCTAAGGCTAAAGCCACTTTATGTGAAAGGCGTCCCAGAAAAATTTCTCGTCTTCCCACAGAGCAAGAAAATGGTACTTCAGACACTTCGGTTATGGTCACCCGCTCCAAGGAATTGGGTATGGGAGCTAAAAGCAAAATGTTATCACCGACAGCATCATCATCAGTTGATGTTGGGTCTTCACAATCACCTCATGGCAGCAACTCTGAAAGTAAGCCACCAAAACAGCTAGCCATAAACTTTCAAGTCATTATGAAATATTTTTGTCTGGGCAGATAGCTTTGAAAATATATGGGGGGAGTAGTTGGCCTAGCAAAGACAAAGTAATGTATGCTAATTAAATAAGGTATGCATACCTTGATTGGACAACAGCATTGTATAGTGGCATCTTGTAAGGCCCATCCATACATACCCTGTTAAAATAGTATAAATTCTTTTAATTTAAAAAACCTGATTGGAGTCTCGCCCAAATTTTGTACTTAACAAAGACTAACTTGGACACTGTAGAGACATCTTTTGATATATTTAATCTTGGGAGTTAGCAATGCAAATTTTAGAATAATCTTACATTAAATCATTTTCAATTGCCATCTAAACATTTAAATAATTGATTCACCAGGTTTAATTATACTTTCAATACATTTCAATGTCTTCCCCCAGTTAAAGAGCCCAACTACTTAACTGAAGAAAGCCTCAGTGCTGTGATTCACGACTGCCAAGCAAGTAAAGAGTGGCTCAAGCTCATTCACTTGATTGGCTCTGTTTTCAACAATCCTGAATCTATTATTATGAGTTTTCGTAAAAGCTACCATGTTTCAAGCTCACCAAAAGTTAACTTGGTCTCATCTCCTGATACTAGTTCACCACCCATCAGTCATTCAGCTACAGCTTCTCAAAGAGTTCCCGCAGGGAGCAGCAAGGATCCCGACACAACAGTTGACCTGCCAGCTTTAAGGCGGGCTTTTCGGCTATTGATGGACGTGCCAGATCACCCTTATCAGGGTGCACTGATCAACGCTCTGACAGCGCTATCGCAGACACTAGAATACGAGATAAAGTACAAAAATGTATTAGAGAGTCATATAGATTACATAAATGTTTTTATTGTTGTCATGGAGATACCAATGCTCCATTTCCCAGAATATCTTGAAACTGCTTTTCCTGGCATTAACAAAGTTATAGGTTCCTTACCTGTAAGTGCTCAAGCCAGACTAGCAAGAATATGGTCGACTAATGATCAAAGTCGTCTCAAAGACATGGTGCAATCATTACAGCAATTGATCACAGTTAAGGTGAGAAATATATTTTTTCCCTTCTACATCTATAACTAATCTAGGTATGTTTCTCATGGCTTTGAAATAATAAAATTTAAACTTAATGACTTAAAATAGGGTGTCTTATTACACTGTAGTTGTACAGTAGTCAAACTGCTAATGAATAAATACTCATAGGCAGGGTCGTTTGACTGTGTGCAAAGATTCCTAACTTGTGTTCAAAGTTGCAAAGCATCTGCTTTTTATGCAACAGATATTATATTATCCTTCTAATTATTTTCTTTGCCCAGTAATTCTTAACTGCTGTGTGGCATGGGTCATATATCTGCACAGCTTAAAGGAAAAATTGTTCATAGGTACTAAGGAAGATTCGGGGCACTTCCTGAGTGCTAGATTTAAGCAAACAAATAATCTTTCGAAGTTTACAAATGTTGAAAATTTATTTTTGGATTAATAAAATTTTCACTGGTATCAGAATTGTTAGTTGGAAAAGATCAGATCTTAAACTGATGGCTGATGCTCCAGAGCAATATATCTGCTACTTTGTAAAACAGAATCAGACTATTAATACTAGACTGGAGAAAACTGACAGTTTAAAATAGGCAACTAGATTTAAAAAGTAAAAATATATTTTTATTGATCTTTTAACTTATAATTATTTAAGTCTTGTACTTCATAGTTTTAAAGCTTTCAGTAATATCGGTAAAGATTTAACTGTCTACATGTTAGTTTTTTTAAATTTTCATATTCTCCTCTGATTGGTCTGTATCTCCCAATTATCATTAAACTTAAGTAATCATGCCTAGTTTTTAAATTAATGATTACATCTATTTTCACATGGGATAGCATCTAAATTTGAAATTAATTTACTGTTAGATGGCACCTTCAGGTCATTCGAAGAGGTCTCAGATTTTTGTCATTTTTTGTTTTCATAAATAATTGAAAAATGAAAATGTGACAGCTGTTGAAATCATTACTAAACAAACTTAGAATCAATAGAATCATATGCTAGTAAGATTGCAAAAAATAAATAAAAATTTAAAAAATGCTATTAAAATGTTCCAATCCTCACCAGGTTATAAATAATGAAGGCAGATGGTCCACCAACTTCCGGCCAAGTGATGACTCAGCTATCACAAGTGCCACTCGTGTCCTCAAGATTTTGTACTATGCCAGCATGCTTGGAGGAATCATGGACAGCACAGAGCTGGTTGAGGAGGAGAGACGTTTAAATGACTCAGAATCTCTGCTAGAACTCATGCAAGGTGCTTTTGGTTATGAACCTAAAGACACATCTCCTGTCAAGGAAGATCCCCTAGGAAAAGAGCTCGGGGTTCAAGTCATTAACTGCAGGGAACCCCTTGTACCCTTTGAGGACTTTATCAATGAACCACTGAATGACAATTTAGACATAGGTGTGGACTACACCAACCATAGGCTAGAGCTGGATAATAAGTTTTCTTTTGTGCCCTACTGTTTCATACTGACAACTGCTTCCAAACACACCAGCATGTACTACGACAACCGCATTCGTATGTTGCATGAAAGAAGAACAGCATTTGTGCAAACTTTGGTACATGGCGGACCCCCTAACCCATTCCTTAGGGTTAGAGTTAGGAGGGATCACATCATTGATGATGCTCTAGTGAATGTAAGCCAGATTTCGTTGAGTTTGTCTTTGAAATGATTTTATGTTAGTTACAGTCATTGGTTGCCTATGCTTAATGCCATGATCTGTTTTTAACAGCTGGAGATGATTGCCATGGAGAACCCTAGTGACTTACGAAAACAGCTGTTCGTTGAGTTTGAGGGAGAGCAGGGTCTGGATGAAGGGGGTGTTTCCAAAGAGTTCTTTCAGTTAATTGTTGAGGAATTGTTCAATCCTGATATAGGTTTGTATAATCACTGAAAGTTGTGTTAATATATCATATAGCAACTTGTGTTAACTCTTAACGTGCCGTAAGATTTTCGTAAAACTTCCACCTCAGTCCCGTACAAATTTTCCGAATTGCGATCAACTGGTTCTGAAATTAAAAAATGCTAAAAATGTATTTATAATATTATTGTCATACTGACTTCATCTTTTAAGATAAGAATGGTTATTTTACGCATCCAAAAGACCGTCTTGAGTTTAAAACTATTTTTACCTGTAGTTTAGTACTATTATTTTAGTAATAAAGTATAGCAAAATCACATCTTCAAAAAAAAAAGACCCATTAAAAACTACCAAAAAACTTGGCGCATCGAGCGATAACACTAGCGAGATAAACGGCCGCCATTGGCGGAAATCGGGTACATCTTCTTTCACACACTTAAGAGGCGCACTTTGTTAATAGAGGCTAGGCAAGCATTATCGCGCTTTAACACATTAAGAGTTAATATATCATATTGAAACTTGTGTTAAACATGGCTGGATTGAAGTTTGTTTTATTGATAGTTATTAAAAAAATATTAATTCTTAATGTACCAAAGCGCGGTAATGCGCGACTCGATAGAACTCTCTTTAGAAACGAAATTACATAATATAAAAACTTTTCAGTGCGGGATGAACAATGTTTTCGACTTCCGGCAATGGCGGCTGTTTCCCTCGCTAGTGTTATTGCTCGATTCGCGATGTTTTTTGGAAGTTTTTACGCTTTTTTTTCGAAGATGCGATTTCGCTATACTTTATTACTAAAATAATAGTACTCAATAATAGTTTTAAACTCAAAACGGTCTTTCGGTTACATAAAAAAATAACCATTTTTATTCTAAAAGATGACATCAGTATGACCATATTATTAACAATGGATTTATGCAATTTTTTAAATTTCGTAACCGGTTGATCGCAATTCGGGAAATTCTTACGGTACTGAGGCGGAAGTTTTCCGAAAACCTTATGGCACATTAAGAGTTAATTGTCTGAATATTATTATAATTAAAAATATAAATAAAAAAAGTTTGGAATTCGGTTTTAAATGCAATAAGTATTGCTTATTGTTTTGTCCCAGATGGGTTTTACAGTATTTTAATATTATTGTCCTCATTTCTTTTAGGTATGTTCACTTACAATGAACAATCTCATCACTTTTGGTTCAACTCTCTGTCATTTGAAAATGATGCACAATTTACACTGATTGGTATACTACTTGGGTTAGCGATATACAACAGCTGTATCCTAGACATACACTTTCCTATGGTGGTCTACCGAAAACTCATGGGCAAAAAGGGAACTTTCAGAGACCTCTATGACGTGGATCCCGTAAGTAAACTATTCTCACAGCCATTAAGAGTAATTCTGCCCAGAGATCTTTAAAAATATGAAATTTTCTAATTCAATTTTTGTTTTCTCTGCAAAGCTTTCTAAGAGGTTAAGCGGTATCAGGCCATACAGAATAAGCCCTTACAGAAATATAAAAAACATTTTTCATTCTGTTATCAGGCCATACCCAATAAGCCCTCACAGAAATGTTCAAAATATTTGTCATTCTATTAAACAAGATGGCCAGTATGTGTCATTTCTATTTGACATTTTCAAGCTATGTCACATGAATGTTTTTTTGAAATATTATATATGAAATTACAGTACAGTCGGACCCGGTTATGTCGAAGGCCTAGGGATATCCCGAAAAGCGTCGAGATAACCGAGGATCGAGATAAACAACAACCAATATGGCGGCAAAATATTACATGTGCTTGAAATTTCTTTATGTACATGATGTGCGTTAATAAGTGAGAATGTACATGTACGTGTTTTTGGAGTTGTTTTTAAAATTTTTTTTACTCAACTGCGTTGCCGTTATTGGTTTGATGAAGTAATCGGCATGCTATAAAATTAAACATACATGTTTGCTAACAACAATAAAAGGCATATGTGCATCAACTGTTCATCCGTTTAATCTGGACCTGTTAACCTTAACTTCTTTTAGTTGATATATTAGCTATTACCCAGAGTTAATTTTTAGTTGTGGTACGGCAGAATGCCGTAACACAACAAGCGACCTACAATGACATCAAAGCGTTTTCTTAATAATAATATTCCGAACTATAAGTAATATAAAAATACACGCCATTGATGTTAGCGGAGTTTGCTAGTGAATGATTTTTAATTTTAAAAAAGTATTGCTTAGTAAGCGAAGCATGGTACCAGAAGTAACACAGCGCAGAGAGCTGAACGCAAGCAGGCTGTGACGTCACCAACAGACCTCGTGAGGTGGAAATTTTATAAACTTCCCCTTCTTGGTTCTAAAAAATTTAAGGGAAAATACAGATCAGACATTTAAACAGGGTTTTCTTCTACTGATTAACCGGTCCGCAAAAACAAACTGACTGACAACAATTGATAATTGAGATAACCGACATTAAGTGACAAATTTGGCCATCTTTTGTACTCAAGATATTAGGGTTTGGCAACATAAAAGAAGCGACATAACCGATGAGAAAATGCTTAGACAAAGAGAGAATTTGGCGGTTCCATTTCAAAAGTGTCAACATAATGGGGTTGGCGAGATAACCGAGGTCAGGATAAGTGGGTCTGACTGTATATACAACTTCTTTCTTCTCTCAAAATTTTCAGGCTCAAATAATGGGTTTGACGTATACACATGTAACTCATTTGATATGTTTTTATCAACACAATAAATGCTTGTCAAGTGACTAATCAGGGGGTTGACTTATACACATGTAACTCATTTGATATGTTTTTATCAACATGATAAATGCTTGTCAAGTGACTAATCAGGGGGTTGACTTATATACATGTAACTTATTTGATATGTTTTTATCAACATGATAAATGCTTGTCAAGTGACTAATCAGGGGGTTGACTTACACTTGAAAATGACATGTACTCAGGTAGAAAGTCTTTCAAGCTATTGAAATGTTTAAATAAGCTTGTGAATGGAAATATTAAAAATACTTGATTCTTCAAGATGATGAACTTTGTCCCCTCAGACTTTAATGGCAAGTTTAAAGGAATTGCTGGAGTACACACAGGATGACTTCCAAGGTGTGTTTGACCAGACCTTCAGAATAGGGTACAGTGATGTCTTTGGTAACAATCATACCTATGATTTAAAGGAAAATGGAGAGTCCACTGCTGTCTCTCAGGAAAATAAACATGTGAGTAACTTGTTGTGCGGTCATAATCATACCTAAGATTTAAAGGAGAATGGACAGTTCACTGCTGTCTCTCAGGAAAATAAACAACATGTGAGTAACTTCTTGTTTTCATGGCACACGATTAAAATGCTGCACAACGCTTGTTAACTCTTCTTATGCCATAAGGTTTTTGGAAAACTTCCGCCTCGGTGCCGTAAGAATTTCCCAAATTGCAATCAACTGGTTATGAAATTAAAAAAATTGCGTAAAATCCATTTATATTATGATTGTCATACTACCATCATCTTTTAGAATAAGAATGGTTATTTTAAGTATCCGAAAGACCGTTTTGAGTTTAAAACTATTTTTGCCTCGCGAATCGAGCGATAACACTAGAGAGGGAAACAACCGCCATTGCTGGAAGTCGAATACATCATTTTTCAAGCATTGAAGAGCTTTTACATTCCGTGATCTCATTTCTAACGAGAGTGCTATCTAGGGACGCTTTACGATGCTTGGGTAAAAGCGGTCAGGGACGCATTTTAACACTTAAACACATCAAGAGTTAAAGACAACATACTAACCCTAAAAATCAATACTCATCATTTTGATAATATACCGTACATACTCTTTCTAAAGCCGACCTTTTTGAACAAAATTGGGGGGGTCGGCTTATGAGCGGTTATAGGTGATTTCTGCATGCATATTGTTTATCGGTGTTGTTATTGTAGAGCATCAAGGTCCTTTTCTACATTCTACAAGAGTTGACTGTTTTACTAGAAGCCGTAATATATATTGAAATATCTGGAATTACCTTAAAGTATTTAATCATTTTATTTATTTTTGTGAATGTTTTTTTATAAATTGTTACATTGTTTTCAACAATGAATTTTAATGTACATGCATTTCGTCACTGTTTACCAAAGAATTTTTTAATTTCAAATACCGGTAACTCTTGCCTAACAAAAAGCACAAAGACAAAGATAGGCAGTACAAAATTAAACAATCACAATGACGTATTAAGCCTTTAGTTAAAAAAAATTGTGGTATTTCTTTTTTTTTTGGGGGGGGGGGGGG
>MUZC01003350.1:444791-457194 GCA_002072015.1 Radix auricularia
GGTCTAAATTTTTTGTGATGGCACAAAGGGGGGGGTGGTGGTGAAAATTGGCCGTTAATGGTCCGCCCCAAAACTTTGACTCCCCCTCCCCTAAACGTCGTATTCTCTACTCTAATTGAAAAATAGCATGCTGCAAATCACTTTAAAAAAATTTAAGTTAAGTATGTATTTAGTGTAACGCTGCTCTCTAATATCCTAATACGTGTGAATCATTGAAAACATCATAAATAAATTGCAAACTATCAAATGTTTGAAGGGAACTTTAATTTTATTTAAACTTTTATTGAAAGCTGCTCATATTAATGTGACGTTATATTTCTTTAGTCTCCCCTTCGTCAGAGATTGTCACAAATGCATGACATCCCACCCCCTCCACTTCATTTGTGGGCGGCTTCAAAGAGTAAAATGGGGGTTGACTGAAATAGTATGTACGCTTAGGGGCGGGGGTCCTGAAAATGAACAGTGTCCAACAGGGGGATGGGGAGGGTACGAAAATACAACTTTTCTGCATAAGTAATGTATGGATGGCTCCTTACATAAAGAAAATACATGTAAGTATCAAATAAACATTCATATCCCAGCAACCACATAAATGACAATAGGGTACACATAAGCTATGTCTATCATTAGAAGAATTGGTCATAGGCCAATCATCTTATCATTGTGTTTCCCCTTTCCTTGCTTTTCAGATATTTGATTTTCATGCATTAGAAGAAGCCACTGAATATGATGGTGGTTTTACAGATGACTCTCCTACTATAAGGTAAAAGATACTTCCCTCATAATTTAAACAATTGTCAGATATTGAAAAAATATGCTGCTACCTTTAGAAAAGTCACATGAAACAATCATTTAGCCGAGTTATTTTTTTGGGTTAAATATTGAAACACTGGCTCTTCAGTAAAGGAAATTCATTTAAATTTTATGAGTCTACTAAAAAAATTGTTAATTTGAAGACATTACATTTTTCTTTAAAAAAACAATTGTTAATGGGTTTTCTAACACTATAAGGACTATAAATATTATACAAGACCAACACATCAACTCATAAATATAAAATTTGCTAACAAAACTCAACATTTAAGCATTGAACTTTCTCTCCTTACTCTTACATTCAATATTTCCTCTCATTACATTCAACTAACACCCTTTGAAATTTAAACACTTAACCTCCCTGCATCCTTTAACTTGACAGAAATTTTTGGACTGTGGTTCATGCCATGTCAGAAGAGGATAAGAAAAAGCTGCTGCAATTTACAACAGGGACGGACAGGGTGCCAGTTGGAGGTCTTTCAAAGCTCAAGATGATCATTGCTAGAAATGGTCCCGACTCAGACAGGTCATTCATCACTTAAATTCTTTTTATTTGCATTTTTATCTTGTACTTGAAGTACAGAAGCGATGCCTAATGTTTTGTCAACTTTAATTCATTTCAAGTTTTCAAATGCCAATTTAAAGATCCCAGGTAAAATTGATTTGGAATATGAGAATGTGGTTTTCACCAACCAGATTGATATTTCCATCTACTAGGCTTTAAAGGATTACTGTATATACTCATTCTAAACCCCACCTTTTTTGGACAAAATCTATGGGAAAAGGTTGGAGGTTGGCTTACGAGCGGATCATAGGTGATTTTTGCATGTACATTGAATATCGGTGTTTTTATACTAGATCATAAAGGTCCTTTTCTACATTTTACAAGATTGCTCTACCATGTGCATGTTTTGTTATTTTAAATTTTCATCTAGGTGTTTAAAAATATTTTTATTTAACAGGGGGGTGCATGCTTTTGTGAGTAATCTCCCATTGATTTGTATTTCAGGGGCTGTTTTGGTTTTTGTGCTTAGTAGTGATTTGGTTAATACTATTCTCTTTCATAAGAGGGGGGGTTGGCTAATGAACGAATGGGCTATAGAACAAGTATATATGGCTCTTAAAGGTCTAATTTTACTTTCCACTTTTGTAAGTTCAATAATAGTAATGCTTGATGTTTTTATTTTTAAAAAATTATTTATCTTTAACTCTTGGTTTGCTGGGTTCGAAGTCAGTGAAGCTAACTATGAATGTGTCTCAGTTACTTGCCCCTGTATTGGGCTGAAATTCGGGCACTCAACTCTTTCCTAAATAATGAAATAAAAATATATATATGGTTTATTAAATAGTTAATTTCTATTTTTTAATTTGGATAAAAACATTGTATTAACCTAATTAACTCTTAAAGTCGCAAAGCGTCGTAATGCGTCTCTTCCCGCTATCCCTAAAGCGTCGTAATGCGTCCCTAGATACAAATCTCGTTAGAAATGAGATCTCGGAAAGTAAAAACTCTTCAATGCTTGAAAAACGATGTATTTGACTTCCGGCAATGGCGGCCGTTGCCGGCACTAGTGTTATCGCTCGATTCGCGATGTTTTTTGGTAGTTTTAACGGGTTTTTTTTTTTTCGAAGACACGTTTTCGTTATACTTTATTAATAAAATAATAGTACTAAACTACAGGTAAATATTGTTTCAAACTCAGTACGGTCTTTTGGATGCGTAAAATAACCATTCTTAGCCTTAAAAATGAAGTCACTATGACAATAATATTATAAATGGATTTTATGCAAATTTTTAAATTTCATAACCGGTTGATCGTAATACGGGAAATCCTTACGGGACTGAGGCGGAAGTTTATTGAAAACCTTCTGGGGCTTTAAGAGTTAAAGGATTTTTAAAATTGGTTTGGATTAATATTACGTTTGATATGCTGGTAGATAAAAATATATTTTTGTAACCTATTGAAATGATTGGTTGGAAATAGAAGTTTAACAAATTTGAAATGGTTCATTCATTAAAAATAAATGAACGTTATCACTGGTCAATCAAATACTTTTTGTTTTGATTTCAGACTACCAACATCTCACACTTGCTTCAATGTGTTACTCCTCCCAGAATACCCCACTGTAGAGAAACTCCAAGACAGATTGTTGAAAGCCATCAACTACTCTAAGGGATTTGGCATGCTGTGATCTTTTTGGTTTGGAACCTTTGTAATTTAATTGAAGACTTTTTCCTTGCTTGTAATGTTAACCCTGTGGTGTCACGATGTGGATTGTGCCCACTGCTCACATCATAGTCAGCTCTTGTGTGTGGAACACTTGTTGTTTTCTCATTCATCTTTCATATTTTATTGTATTGTAATATTTTATGACTTTTTGGTTTTTATCCCTGCCATCTTGCAGATTATGGGTTTGGAGAGAAATGGGGAAAAGAAAGACCTTGGCATTTACCTGTGTAGATTAATCACCGTGACTAAACTTTGGTCTGTAGAGTGGCTCTGCTGGTCTCATTCAGTCTGGCTCTGCTGGTCTCATTCAGTCTGGCTCTGCTGGTCTCATTCAGTCTGGCCCTGCTGGTCTCATTCAGTCTGGCTCTGCTGGTCTCATTCAGTCTGGCTCTGCTGGTCTCATTCAGTCTGGCTCTGCTGGTCTCATTCAGTCTGGCTCTGCTGATCTCATTCAGTCTGGCTCTGCTGGTCTCATTCAGTCTGGCCCTGGTGGTCTCATTCAGTCTGGCCCTGCTGGTCTCATTCAGTCTGGCTCTGCTGGTCTCATTCAGTCTGGCCCTGCTGGTCTCATTCAGTCTGGCTCTGCTGGTCTCATTCAGTCAATGTGCACATCTTGTTGAATGTAAACTATTGTTCTCTGATTCAGATAGTTGATAAATAAATGACAATTATTTAAATGAATGGCCAGCAGCTTTTAAGATAAGGGTTGAATTACCACACACACCACCTGTGTCACACACACACACACACACACCACCTGTGTCACACACATACACACACACACCACCTGTGTCACACACACACACACCACCTGTGTCACACACACACACACACACCTGTGTCACACACACACACACAGCACCAGTGTCACACACACACAGCACCTGTGTCACACACACACACACACCACCTGTGTCACACACACACACCACCTGTGTCACACACACACACACACACCACCTGTGTCACACACACACACACACCACCTGTGTCGTCTCACACATACAAAGTATTTGTTTCATTGTCTGTCAAACTATTGAAATGTTACTCCATGTATTTGAAGCCACTGTATAGAATCCCAAATCTTAAAACAGAATAATAAAAACATGTTGCCCTTGCACTTATGTATTTACATTCTAACTACCTTCTTTCTTTTCAAGAAAAACTAACCAATAAAATAATAAAGTATACATTACATAAAAGTCATAGACCATTAACGCGATGAGCGCTTCACTTTTACTCACCTGAAGCTGGTGTGGCCATCTGGTTCCATCTTGCAGATAGGGGCCATCCATTTATTATGTACCCACAAAATTCATATTTTCTTACCCCCTGTTGTATTCCATACTTTTTCGGAACCCCCTCCCCTAAGCCGATATACAAATTCGCCCCTCCCCTTCCCCGTTTTTAAGCTAGTAGGGAGGTCACGCATTTGTGACGAGGGTGAGGGGGGGTGTTAACTCCTCCCCTGCTAATCGCCGATATATATGCGGTCTCGCCTGGTCACTTTTGTGCCGATCTCCGATATATCAACACATTGAGTATTTGAGTTTATTTTGTTGCTTAGAGTGTCCCATTAGACTTTATAAGTTTATAAATGAGAGATAACTCTTTTCTACTTCCTTTCTGTTTAGAAATAGCATGAGTTTACATTCAGTACTGTTAAAATTAGTAACTTGTTATGATTTATTTTGTAAACAAAGATATGGCCACGTTTTCTCCTCGAACTTAGTGATTTATTATATCATTTATTGCTATCTAATTAAATTTAATTGTGAATTAATGTTGCAGAAACATTTGTAAACAATAATAAAATATTAGTTTGGGGATTACTTAAAGATTTTCATCCTTATGATATGATATTACATTTAAAAAGAGCAGTTATGACAGTTGGGCTTCTTTGTAAGGAAATAATAGAAAAAAGTTTTCTGCCATGGACGTCATCAATATAAAAATTGTCATAACTTTAAAACTACAAGGGATATTTTCAAAATTTAAAAAGCATTTATTTCATTAAATGGAATTTATATTGTGATAGTTAAAGGAGAAAAGGATTACAGCTATGCAGTTTGGTAAGTTAAGATTTTTAACAAAGAAAAGTTAACACAAAAATTAATCACAAAAAATTTTAATGAAAATTATTTTTTGTTTGAAAATATTTTATTTGCTTTTACATAATTGTATTCTCTATTCAATTTCCTTTCTTTTGATATAAGATACACCAATGGTTCTATAGAACATTTATTAAAAATTTTACTATAGTTAAAGTCACCCTTAAATATTTATAAAACTAAAAAAATGGTCTGGCACGAACATGTAAAAACCCACTGAAACCCCCTGGCAGGGAAAGAGTTAAAGAAATGTGACAACACATCAAAATGCGTAGCTTTTTAAAGTAAAGTTCCACTAACTTATTGGGACGTGGTGGTCGAGAGGTAGCGCGCTCGACTGTCATACCGATGGTCACGAGTTCGAATCCACGCGAAGGCGAGGATTTGTTACCGGGGCCTGAGGAGTCCCCGAGTCACCCAGCTCTGAATGGGTACCTAACTAGACAATAGTACGGCTCTTGGGGGAGGGGGGACAAAGCTTGTGATGTCATATTGGAAGGGGGTGGGTATGTTTTTTGTGACGAGGGGGTAAAAAAAAATCAGTCAAAATCATGTGATGTCATTGATTGCCGGCCACTTAAAATTTTTTTTTGTAATATTGTGTTTTTCATGTTTCAATTATTGAAGAAATACAATAGAACATTCAAATTTTATTGTTTTGAACATGGCATAAAAATCTGATCAAGTAGAAAAATATGAGCAGTGAAATCGCCGTCCCATTATGTATATAGAACAGGCTGAGGCATGGGTGAAAGAGAAACTTCTAATTTGAAGAAATGGAAATATCAATCAGACAGATATATTTTAGCAATGTTTGCATGTTTTGTCTGAATAAAATGTTAATTACTTCCAAGTAATTAAAGTTCAGAATTTATTTGCATAAAATTATAAAACATAATTGCATTTCAGCCTTGACTCAGTCGTTCTTGAATGCCGTTCGCTGGCTGAGCGGTTTACATTATTGGGCTTAGTATTATGCAAATTGAATTAGACGAGTAGACATACACATTCAGTCGTGACCCCCCCCCCCTTATGAATCCATACAAATAAAGTTAAAGCCGTTAAGTCCCCACCTCTCCTTGGGTATGTAATTGGATGGCCCCATGTATTAAATAGCCTTGGCAGACACAATACAATCTGCTTAGTCCAAAAGTATGAGCCAGGGCCTTAAAGGGAGCTTCTGTATTTCCCTTCCTCTTTATGAATTAGACTGACATTTATATTTTTTTAAGGAGATTTAATTCAATACTTGACTGAAGAAACCATCTAGTTCCAGTCATGTCATACATTATAGAAAGTTTTATACCAGCCCTCTAGGTGAGTACTTCTTTGCTGGCAACATTTTGGTTATCTATGAGGTGCACCGCATCCTGGCACACCTCCAACAAGCCACCGTCCACTCATCAATCAGTTGGAAGCAGTAGTGGTCAAGGACATTGGATTGCTTTCAAGGCTAAAATACTCCGGTTTGATTCTGATGACGTTGAACTAATTTGATGAGAGTTACCAATATCCAGGCCTATGAAACGAATCTTTTTCTTAAAATATTCCTTTACAGATTAGTGAATGGAAACTACTCACAGTAGTCACAGAGAACAGTGGAAAATTTGTTACTGGCTACATGTAATATAAGTTATAAGCTAAGGAAGAATTTAACTCTTACTCCAAGCCAAAAATAGATTCTGCAACCTAGATGTCTGCTGATGTTGATGGCCCCCCAAAATTTCAGCTGGTGTTGATGGCCCTGCTAACATGTGCGAAAAGATAGTGGAAGTTGTCACCATTATTGATCCTTCAATTTGTTTCAATTCCTGCCTTATATTTATGAACCTTTTTAAAATGAATTCTTTCCTCCCTTCTTTTTTTTTTTTTTTTTTGAAATTGGTAAATGGTAAGTTTGAAATTTCCAACAACAAACAGTGATGCTATTTGATGCTGAACTAATTAACAATTTATTGTTTGTTTTTACATTTCTGCTAGCTGATAATTTTGTTTTTGTTGAGACTAATGAGAGCATATACAAATAGTATGGATGTTGATAGGTTCTTATGTGATATCACCTAGGTGACAATACATACTTATACCAAACAAATAGTTGAACAGCATTTCTTGTTCATTTTCTGCATGTTTGTTATGTAAGTCAACATGTGCGCTATAATATTAATAATATGACAAAAAGTGTTTCTGTGTGAATATTGGGAAAGCAATGTGTTAACAATCCTATGTTTGCCTCAGACACATTTCATATACAAATACCTTGTAGTGTAGGTTAATTACTGCTGATACTGATACAAATACCTTGTAGTGTAGGTTAATTACTGCTGATACTGATACAAATACCTTGTAGTGTAGGTTAATTACTGCTGATACAAATACCTTGCAGGTTAATTACTTCTGAAACAATTAGGCTAATAACTGCTGATACAAATACATTGTAGGTCAAATACTGCCTAGACAAATACCATGTCGATGTACTCTCTGGCATAGGGAAAATCAGGAACCTAACCCCTTTACAGACAGAAAGGGCAAGTGAAACACTTGGCCCAAGTGAACAAAAAGTAAAAAGGCCACGGAGACCGACAAAAGCATGGCCATACACCAGATGAAAAAGTGTGTGTGTGGGGGGTCCAAGATTGTATGGTGGCTCCCACTTTAAGGTTTTCATGGTGGCTCCCACTTTGAGGTTTTTATGGTGGCTCCCACTTTGAGGTTTTCATGGTGGCTCCCACTTTGAGGTTTTTATGGTGGCTCCCACTTTGAGGTTTTCATGGTGGCTCTCACTTTGAGGTTTTTATGGTGGCTCCCACTTTGAGGTTTTCATGGTGGCTCCCACTTTGAGGTTTTTATGGTGGCTCCCACTTTAAGGTTTTTATGGTGGCTCCCACTTTGAGGTTTTCATGGTGGCTCCCACTTTGAGGTTTTCATGGTGGCTCCCACTTTGAGGTTTTTATGGTGACTTTCACTATGAAAGAATTGCAAAGGGCCCTCGACAAGTGCAAACCAGGGAAAGCACTAGAACCAGATGACGTCCACAACAAAATGCTCAAACAGCTGGGCATCGAAAGCAAAAATAAACGAACGGAGTTTATAAATAGGATCTGGAGTACAAGCGGTGAAAGAAAGCTACAACAAATGGGTATTTCTCACTAAAGTCCCGGGAGATTTGATCTTTTACAGACGCTCCTTCTTTTAAAGAAGATTACTGCGTCCTACGCGTATCCAGATACACATTGTTAGGGAGATAAATAACGGCGTGGGTAAATGAGGTCACTGCATTTCATGAACTTTATGTCGTCATTTAGCAGTAAATCATGATAATTCCTTGCACATGACTTTTAGAAATTATAAAAAAATTAAGGAAATTAATTCACTCAGCAAACAGTAGTCTAACAGCTCCAAGCACAAATAGAGAAAATACAAACAATGAAACGCGCATTTGTTTGTATAATATTTTAATAGTTTTTGTTCTCTTTAATAATATCTCAAATACAATATAAAATACTAATGTAAAAAATCGAGTTTATTCTTCTGTTTTAATACTGGTTAATAGGCTATACTTAAAAAGTAAAATTTACTTGATATAGATGTAAGGAAATTATGTAATTGTACAATATTATTGCTGTGAGAATCATAAGGCAGACAGATGGACAGACGAAGAAAGAGAGAGAGAGACGAGAGAGAGAGAGAGAGAGAACTGCATTAAATCTGAAAGACGATCATTATATTTTTGACGAATGAATATTTCAGATAACGATATATTTTTTTAAAAAAATCACTTTGGCAACTTCGAAGTGTTGTAAACAAATAAAACCGGAAGTACTTGAGATAAATATGTAGGATGTTGTAAATACGTATGAGTGTATGTTAAAAATCATGTAAACCTCGTTTTGAGTTCAAAAATATAATATATTACATTGGTGTGGGTAGTATAAAAAGGGCCCCAGTCTACACGAAGAGCCAAATAAAATAGTTTTTAGTAGTTACTACCTGGCTTGCAGCATTGAAAAGAAAACCATTTAAAAAAAGATGGATTAACGCAAATTACACGGTGATTCCAAAGGAGATTTCTATTGACATGTCATCATCATCCACAAAACAAGCGCTAACTGATACTTAAACTTACATTCTGTATTGGATTAACCGTTACATACACTATGGCATGGCTATATACATAGTATGGATGTTAACTGGTGTAACTGTCGACCATGTTTTCCCAATAGAAAATGTATGAAATATAGAACTTCTAAAGTTTAAATAAGGATGAAGCAAAACAAGAATATTGATTATTGTTGCGAAAAGGCTTCTTTTACAAAACAAAACAGTGGACGCAAAAATAAACAGCAGAAAAAAATTCTGAGGACTTTAGTTTAAGAAAAATTTTGGTACAAAAATTGGTTAAAACCACTTTTAACGATTCGATCGAAGTGCCTCATGTGTTATGTCTTACTGTTTGCATTAAAATGGGAAACCTAGAAATTGGAATAAGATTTATTATCTTGGCCCTAAATAAGACCCATATTCAACGATTGATTAGGTTGCGATTATTTTCGGTAATCTGGTGAGGATAAATGGGAAATGAACTTTGACTTTGAAACTAATGAGATGCAAGCTGAGTGCAGGCGGGCGACTGTTCCGTAAACATTATCTAACCGCTACAAGTCAGCATCGCGTCAGTATTATTCTTTCTTGTCCAGTGGTGTGCCCGGCTTGTCCACGATCCGGAAGGCCTCCAGGAACTCGTTGAAGTCAATGGTCCCATCTTTGTTGAGGTCAAGGCTCTTGGCGATGTCCCTGATCTGAGAAGGCTGAAGGGTGAGGTTGGAGAGTTTGACGAACACCGTGCAGGCCTCGGTAAAGGCGTTGATCGACAGGGTGCCCGTGTTGTCTTTGTCGAACGTTCTGAATATTGTCTCTAGGATTTCCTTGTGTCGGTATAAGCTCTCCGTAACTGTTGGCTCGCCAATCTACAAGGGATACAAGGCGACATTAAAGGGAGATCACTTAATATGGCCCACCAAACTACAAGGGAGACAAGACGACGTTAAAGGTAGCTAACGTCAAACGGGTGGGATGCGGTGGTCGAGGGGTAGCGCGCTCGACTGCTGTACCGATGGTCACGAGTTCGAATCCACACGAAGGTGAGGATTCGTTCCCGGGGCCTGAGGAGTCCCCGAGTCACCCAGCTCTGAATGGGTACCTAACTAGACAATAGTTAGGCGCCTGGGGTAATGCGTGGAACCCCTATAGCCGTGGCCTGTGACCGCTGCATCACTTGCCAACAGATCATCTCTCATGGTCTGTGGACGCAATTATCTTCTGCATAGAAGGAGCGTCAGTATATCTAAGATAAGATAACGTAATATTTAATATCACTTGTTTTATTGATCAAAAAAGTTTGTAGCCAATGTTCTCCCCAGAATCGTTGGCCTGTGTGCAAAAATCAAAATTTTATGTGCAAATTTGAACAGCAACAATTTACACCCCGCAAACATAGATGTTAATATATTTTACATATCAAAATTTGATGCGCGGTAATTCGTAACTGTCGCGCGGAGTTGTTCAGCCTAATCAAACTATTGCTTGTAGCGTGACAACATGAAATTGTTGAAAGGGGTGATAAGGACGACCCGGATGGTTGCATTTAGACAGGTGATAACATCGACCCGGATGGTTGCATTTAGACAGGTGATAAGAACGATCCGGATGGTTGCATTTAGACATGTGATAAGGACGACCCCGATGGTTGCATTTAGACAGGTGATAACATCGACCCGGATGGTTGCATTTAGACAGGTGATAAGAACGACCCCGATGGTTGCATTTAGACATGTGATTAGAACGACTCGGATGGTTGCATTTAGACAGGTGATAACATCGGCCCGGTTGGTTGCATTTAGACAGGTGATAAGAACGACCGCGATGGTTGCATTTAGACATGTGATTAGAACGACTCGGATGGTTGCATTTAGACAGGTGATAAGGATGAAAGACTCACAATTGGAACGTGAAGTAGAAACGGATTCTATGAAATATTTTTAAATTGATCATCAAATTTACTCAAAAAAATAAAAAAACAAACAACTTTATTACATAACTTATATCTGCCTTATATAACTTACAACCCATTTCCTTACATAACTTACATACATAACTTAGATCTTCCTTACATAACTTACATCTTCCTTTTTAAACTCGAGCCTCTTGTCTTGGAAAGTAGTGTTGTATAAAACATTGGAGTTTCCACTAGCTGTGACCAGCTTCGGCTTGAGTAGTCTCCAGGGAACATCAAAGCCCATGACACTTTCCATCGCTGCAAACCACTGGGCATTGGATATGATACCTGGAGACAGAGTGAGGGGGGAGCTTTAGTTTGTGTTTGTGTGTGAGAGAGAGACAGAGGTTGGCCCATGGCCCATGACACTTTCCATCGCTGCAAACCACTGGGCATTAGATATGATACCTGGAGACAGAGTGGGGGGGGGGAGTTTTAGTTTGTGTTTGTGTGTGTGTGTGAGAGAGAGAGAGAGAGAGAGAGACATTGGCCCATGGCCCATGACACTTTCCATCGCTGCAAACCACTGGGCATTGGATATGATACCTGGAGACAGAGTGGGGGGGGAGAGAGTCATAGTTTGTGTTTGTGTGAGAGAGAGTCATAGTTTGTGTTTATGTGAGCGAGAGAAAGATAGGCCCATGGCACTAGACACTTTCCATCGCTGCTAACCAATGGGCATTGGATACGATACCTGGAGACAGAGTGGCGGGGGGGAGAGTCTTAGTTAGTTTTTGTGAGAGAGAGTCATAGTTTGTGTTTATGTGTGAGAGAGAGAAAGATAGGCCCATGGCACATGACACTTTCCATCGCTGCTAACCAATGAGCATTGGATACGATACCTGGAGACAGAGTGGGGGGGAGAGAGTCATAGTTTGTGTTTATGTGAGAGAGAGAAAGATAGGCCCATGACACATGACACTTTCCATCGCTGCTAACCAATGGGCATTGGATACGATACCTTGAGACAGAGTGGGGGGAGAGAGAGTCATAGTTTGTGTTTGTGTGAGAGAGAGAAAGATAGGCCCATGACACATGACACTTTCCATCGCTGCAAACCAATGGGCATTGGATACGATACCTGGAGACAGATTGGGGGGGAGTCATAGTTTGTGTTTATGTGAGAGAGAGAAAGATAGGCCCATGACACATGACACTTTCCATCGCTGCTAACCAATGGGCATTGGATACGATAC
>MUZC01003350.1:460707-471309 GCA_002072015.1 Radix auricularia
AGTTTGTGTTTATGTGAGAGAGAGAGAAAGATAGGCTTATGACACATGACACTTTCCATCGCTGCTAACCAATGGGCATTGGATACGATACCTGGAGACAGAGTGGGGGGGAGAGAGTCATAGTTTGTTTTTGTGTGAGAGAGAGAAAGATAGGCCCATGACACATGATACTTTCCATCGCTGATAACCAATGGCCATTGGATACGATACCTGGAGACAGAGGGTGTAACAAAGCGCCAGAATAATCAATAATGTGTACGTGGATTGTGAGCCATCAAGATAAAGAAATACTGCAAGGAGGTGATGAGGCTTTTATTCGAATCCTTACCTGTTCTCTTGGGGTCATAGGCCATGAACTTGGCTTCCAGGGCAGTTCTGTTGGCAATGATCCTTCCTCGGACATTCCTCAAAGCCGAAGCTTCCAGATAACTCACTCTGTCAACAGAGACGTTAGAAATCTAACATTGAGGCTGTCTACATCATCTAACATTGAGGCTGTCTACAACATCTAACATTGAGGCTGTCTACAACATCTAACATTGAGGCTCTCTACAACATCTAACATTGAGGCTGTCAACAACACTTAACATTGAGGCTGTCTACAACATCTAACATTGAGGCTGTCTACAACATCTAACATTGAGTCTGTCTACAACATCTAACATTGAGGCTGTCAACAACACTTAACATTGAGGCTGTCAACAACATCTAACATTGAAGCTGTCTACAACATCTAACATTGAGGCTGTCAACAACATCTAACATTGAGGCTGTCTACAACATCTAACATTGAGGCTGTCTACAACATCTAACATTGACATCGCACTAATAATAGGCCTATAAGTACGATGTCAACCAGCCTATTATTAGTGTGATGTCAACCAGCCTATTATTAGTGTGATGTCAACCAGCCTATTATTAGTGTGATGTCAACCAACCAGCCTATTATTAGTGTGATGTCAACCAGCCTATTATTAGTGTGATGTCAACCAGCCTGTTATTAGTGTGATGTCAACCAGCCTATTATTAGTGTGATGTCAACCAGCCTATTATTAGTGTGATGTCAACCAGCCTATTATTAGTGCGATGTCAACCAGCCTATTATTAGTGCGATGTCAACCAGCCTATTATTAGTGCGAGGTCAACCAGCCTATTATTAGTGGGATGTCAACCAGCCTATTATTAGTGCGATGCCCGACAAAAAGTCTCGTAGGTATAATAACCTTTTACACCACGAACATTTTGACTGCCAAAAATTAACTGATGCACATGTATTAAAGTTTCTATGTTATGTGGTTAAAATTAACAATGACGTGTAAACCAAGCTTGTCCACATAGTTGTTAATTAAGATGGCCCTGGTCCACAAAGTAATGAAACGTGGGGGAAGGAAAAAAATTAAATAATTTCATTTAATTTCTAAGAGTGATATTTTGAGGAGAAAATTGTGGGACAAGATAAAGCGATTTTCGAGACTTATAAAAATAATCATATCATATGATCATAGTATATATATTAAAAAAAACAACACAATAATGTTTCGTTATTATGTAAAACATGAATTAAATAGTTCTGTAGACCCTCCTACCCTATATCCCCCACGCCCAAAAAAACTCACCTCTCAGGTAGACTGAATTTCTTTGTGGAGTCACACTGGACAATGAATTGTACCACATGACACTGTGGCATCTCAATGTTGCCAGGTTTAGGACGCATGACCTTGACATAGGCACCTTTGTTGCTATCCTCCTCGTAATAGTTGGAGGCGGAGAAGACTGTAAGAACCTGATGAGACAGAGAATAGTTGGAGGCGGAGAAGGCTGTAAGAACCTGAGGAGACAGAGAATAGTTGGAGGCGGAGAAGACTGTAAGAACCTGAGGAGACAGAGAATAGTTGGAGGCGGAGAAGACTGTAAGAACCTGAGGAGACAAAGTAGAGATTCCATTTAGAGGAATTCCAACCGTCCACCATAGAACACCAGCTGGCCCATGTTTATAACTTGGTGGACACATGATGAGCTCTAACTACCTAATGTTAATGAAACTTGCTGTTGGCCTGTCTTTGTTGAGCCTCTGATGAAATATAATCAACTTCAACATCAGACTGGTGAAGTATTATCAACATCCCATTGCAGTAGTCTAATAGTTCATCAAGCGAAGGGGCACTGCTCTAATAGTTAAAGCCAAGACTACTCACCTTGTTAAGAAAGTACTCACATTGTTATGACAGTACTCATATTGTTATAACAGTACTCACCTTGTTGTTATGACAGTACTCACATTGTTGTTATGACAGTACTCACCTTGTTGTTATGACAGTACTCACCTTGTTGTTATGACAGTACTCACCTTGTTGTTATGACAGTACTCACCTTGTTGTTATGACAGTACTCACCTTGTTGTTATGACAGTACTCACCTTGTTGTTATGACAGTACTCAAAGCCATCCTCCTTACACTGATGAGATCTGATTAACATCTTGAGAGAATGTCGACCCAGCACCTTTTCCGTGATGTCCGGCCCAAAGTAGCACCCCCCGCCCCTAAAAGTGTTGAAGACCATCCCATTGGCCTGTCGTGGGTCACTCCACAAGAGATCCACGATCTGGGAAAGTCAATGTCCATCTGGTCAAACTATTGGGGTGATTGCAGGATGGGCAACTTATTTGATTAGGGAGTGACAAAAAAGTTTGGAATTCTATCGGTGTCAATAAACATTAGTCAAACAAAATTTGGACCAAACTCAAGGACAGCAACAGGGTGAAAGACATTTCATGTTCAATAACTCGATTAACAAGATGAATATAACAACGGGAGGTGAGAATGTTGAGAAGTGATAAATGAAATGATGAGAGAAGTGATGAATGAAATGATGAAAGAAGTGATGAATGTAATGATGAGAGAAGTGATGAATGTAATGATGAGAGAAGTGATGAAAGTAATGAGAGAAGTGAAGAATGTAATGATGAGAGAAGTGATGAAAGTAATGAGAGAAGTGATGAAAGTAATGATGAGAGAAGTGATGAATGTAATGATGAGAGAAGTGATGAAAGTAATGATGAGAGAAGTGATGAATGAAATGATGAGAGAAGTTATAAATGAAATAATGAGAGAAGTGATGAATGAAATGATGAGAGAAGTGATGAAAGTAATGATGAGAGATGTGATGAATGAAATGATGAGAGAAGTTATAAAGTTAATGATGAGAGATGTGATGAATGAAATGATGAGAGAAGTGATGAATGTAATGATGAGAGATGTGATGAATGAAATGATGAGAGAAGTGATGAATGAAATGATGAGAGAAGTGATGAATGAAATGATGAGAGAAGTGATGAATGTTATGATGAGAGAAGTGATGAATGTAATAATGAGAGAAGTGATGAATGTAATGATGAGAGAAGTGATGAATGTAATGATGAGAGAAGTGATGAATGTTATGATGAGAGAAGTGATGAATGTAATAATGAGAGAAGTGATGAATGCAATGATGAGAGAAGTGATGAAAGTAATGAGAGAAGTTATAAATGTAATGATGACAGAAGTGATGAATGTAATGATGAGAGAAGTGATGAAAGTAATGAGAGAAGTGATGAATGTAATGATGAGAGAAGTGATGAAAGTAATGATGAGAGAAGTGATGAAAGTAATGAGAGAAGTTATAAATTTAATGATGAGAGATGTGATGAATGTAATGAAAGAAGAGATAAATGTAATGATGAGAGAAGTGATAAATGTAATGATGAGAGAAGTGATGAATGTAATGATGAGAGAAGTGATAAATGTAATGATGAGAGAAGTGATACATGTACCTTCTGAGCACCAGCAAGCACTCACCTGTTGCCACTCCTCCAAGTCCTTCATCTTCAACGGCAGCTTTGGTTTACCTAAAGCCTCGTCATAGGACGGCGGCCTCAGCACCGATATAAACTGGCAGATCAAATGTAAGATTTGTTTGTCCATTAAGATCAAATGTAAGATTTGTATGTCCCTTAAGAAGATCAAATGTAAGATTTGTTTGTACATTAAGATCAAATGTAAGATTTGTTTGTCCCTTTAGATCAAATGTAATATTTGTTTGTACATTAAGATCAAATGTAAGATTTGTTTGTCCCTTTAGATCAATTGTAAGATTTGTTTGTACATTAAGATCAAATGTAAGATTTGTTTGTCCCTTTAGATCAAATGTAAGATTTGTATGTCCCTTAAGATCAAATGTAAGATTTGTATGTCCCTTAAGATCAAATGTAAGATAAGTATGTCCCTTTAGATCAAATGTAAGATTTGTATGTCCCTTAAGATCAAATGTAAGATTTGTTTGTCCCTTAAGATCAAATGTAAGATTTGTATGTACCTTAAGATCAAATGTAAGATTTGTATGTCCCTTAAGATCAAATGTAAAATTTGTATGTCCCTTAAGATCAAATGTAAGATGTGTATGTCCCTTAAGAAGATCAAATGTAAGATTTGTTTGTACATTAAGATCAAATGTAAGATTTGTATGTCCATGAAGATCAAAAGTAAGGTTTGTATGTCCCTTAAGATCAAATGTAAGATTTGTATATCTCTTAAGATCAAATGTAAGATGTGTATGTCCTTGAGGATCAAATGTAAAATTTGTATGTCCCTTAAGATGAAATGTAAGATTTGTATGTCTCTTAAGATGAAATTTAAGATTTGTATGTCCCTTAAGATGAAATGTAAGATGTGTATGTCCCTTAAGATCAAATGTAAAATTTGTATGTCCCTTATTATCACATGTATGATTTGTATGTCTTTTGAGATCTTATATTTCATTTGTATGTCTCTCTAGATCAAATGTATGATATGTGAGTCTTGTGAGTTCAAAGGAATGATTTGTAATAAATTGTATGTCTCGTGAGAAAAATTATGTATGATATTTATCACTTTATTGTAACGTGATAATCACTATATATTCAGTTTCGATTTTACTTAACATGCTTAAAATTAATACTAAAAATAATGTTTTCTCTAATTCGGACAAATATGGTTCCTCATTGAAATATGTGATTACTAAATAATTCAAATCTTAAGTATTTATTTCCAAAACCTTTCACTCTTAGCTAGCGATGAACAAGGGACAAGAGTTTTTGTTTTAAAAAAAGAAGTTACAACCACAAGTTTAGAGACTGTTTTATGTATTGTAAAAATTTAAAAAGCAGATGTAATAATGTTACAAAGAAACAAAACTGATGACAATATGTTACATAGAAACGCTGGGGACGGTACGTCGTGCCCATTGCAGACCATCAGCTCACAAAGAAGATCTTCTATGATGGGTATAGAGAACGCGGAGGTTCAGAAAATCGTCACGTTACAGGCAAGTGAACTTTGTAATGGCCACGATCGGCGGAACCGCTAGAGAGCAGGTATTTAGACAAATGTTGACCGTTATTGTAAACTCAAGGAGAGGTATGAGGACGTTCTCAGAAGTAAATGATGATACTGGCTGAAAGTGTTTCGGACATCGCGATAATTTCTGCCTCGCCGTCATATACTCCTAGAGTTTTCATGTACTGAACGTACTGTTGAGGAGAGTGTATGACTAATTTTCTGTCACTGAGAACAACGGAGAGCACGTCGCCTAAGTTATCCCAATGTTGAGAAACAAAGTTTACAGCCATGTTGCGATGTCATGTTCAAAAAGAAAGGGGGAAAGAACGGGCACAAACTTAAACATTTTTTAAATAAAGAAATCCCGTAAAAAACCAAGTTTTTGACTCTAAATCCATTATATACGAGACATAGCTATAAAGATGCTCGCTACAATACGCAGGGCAAAACAATCCGAAAATACAAAATTCTAGTTATGTCTCGTAAAATGTGTTTAATATGATGCGCACCTATCGTGAGTATATTTTCAAAAATAATGTCAATGTAATGCGCACCTCATTGCGCGACAGCAAATGTTGTTGAGCAGAATACACACCACGACACTCTATCTCAAACATTTACGTGATACATAGAGATAAATAAAATAATATAAAAACTAAATAATTCAATTACAGTACATTTGATTTATCTGAAAGTTTGATATCTAATTTTTATTATCGGCACGAGTCTGCCTGCAAAATTTCAACTCGCTAGCTTCCGAGGAAATGGGTTAAAATCGATCCAAAGTTTTTTCGGCACGCACAGCTCAGACACCACAAGTTAATATAAAGGATTTTTAAAAAAAAGTCTCAGATCGGGCTTCAACCAAGCACCTTCCGCGTGTCAGACGGATGCAATAACCACTACAGCACGAAAAACATGCTATCTTGTGAAGGAACAACGAATGTGAACTCAAAAAGCAACAATAATCTCGATGACACACCCCCTTCTCCTCCACCTTTGCTTGCAAACAATAAACTGATTGTTCGGTGGTCGACCTCAGCGAGGGTCATCCGTCAGGCTTGTTTGCACATACTTGTTTAGTAGAAATATAGATTCTATACAGAATAGATACATTGTCAAGTTTTTACTTTACTTTTTCTGATTGAAATAAGTCCTATTCTATGATGTGCACATAATCTGTGTAATATAAAGTGCACTTCTGTGACCTATAAAGTGCACTCCTGTATGCTATAAAGTGAACTTCTATGTCCTATAAAGTGCTCTGCGGTGTCCTATAAAGTGCACTGCTGTGTGCTATAAAGTGCACTCCTGTATGCTATAAAGTGCACTGATATGAGCTATAAGTTGCACTGCTGTGAGCAATAAAGTGCACTGCTGAGTCCTACCTTTTTCCGATCTATCTTGTCAATGAGGTTTAAGTCGACGTGTTCTGATATGCCTCCATGTACCACCAGGATGTTCTGGTCGATGATGGTGGCCAAGGGGAGGTAACTGAAGACTTCATTGTACATCATGATCAGCTTAGCCGCGTAATCCTGAAAGGGGAGAGTTCACGTAGTCTGACAATGGATATATAGACCAGCCATAAACTTGTACACCAGCCATAAACTTGTACACCAGCCATAAACTTGTACATCAGCCATAAACTTGTACACCAGCCATAAACTTGTACACCAGACATAAACTTATACACAAACCATAAACTGGTACACCAGCCATTAATTTGTACACCAGCCATAAACTTGCACCTCAGCCATAAACTTGTACATCAGCAATACCAGGCATCTCCTTACCTTATATTTGCGCATAACTTCTTTGGTAAAGCCATATCTGTTGGGTAGAGAGAAAATAACCAGTAAATAAAAGAACAGTATTCATTACGTCATTTGGTATGCATAATAATACACAACAATGGTCCAAAACAAGGCTATTGACAAACTCACTAACACAGTTCTGACATTTCAAAGTTCTTATAAGCGTGACTCCCAACAGTTTTAATCTTATCAAGGGAAGGTACCTAACATTCATTGAGTGATCCTCGTGATTTCCCCTGTTGAGATACACTTTACTGAACGAATCCAACATAAACACGAGAAGCAGGGTAAATACTTCCACACTGTGAGGACCCCTGTCGACGAAGTCTCCGTTAAAGATGTAGGGGTTCTCATGTGATGGAAGACCATTCTGTGGACGGGAAGAGAGATGCAGGCTTTAATGATAATAATAATAATAATAAATTGATAAGTTATATTCCGTTGTACCCAGTGGTGTAGTGGAGGGTGGGCGCGGAAGGGCTTCGCCCTCCCACCTTTTTTGATAGGGAGGGCGCGCCCACCATGCATGGAGGGCATGCAATTTCAATTAACTTCAATCCATTTCAGGCTTTTCAGCGTTCCCGTATCTCAGCTGACCGTGCGCGTGTCCCCCCCCCCACCTCTTTTTTATGGGGAGTACACCACTGATTGTACCTCAGTAATGAACAGGACTCACAGCACTTTACTTTCGATAAAGAGAATGCCATACATATAAGTATTAAGTAAACATTCATATCATAACGACAACATTAATACGTTTTATTGTTATGTCTTTGTAAACTAGTGCAATATAACAAACATGTAGTTGAGTAAGACTGACCTTGTGCAATATAACAAACAGGTCGTTGAGTACGACTGACCTTGTGCAATATAACAAACATGTCGTTGAGTACGACTGACCTTGTGCAATATAACAAACAGGTCGTTGAGTACGACTGACCTTGTGCAGTATAACAAACAGGTCGTTGAGTACGACTGACTTTGTGCAGTATAACAAACAGGTCGTTGAGTACGACTGACCTTGTGCAGTATAACAAACAGGTCGTTGAGTACGACTGACCTTGTGCAGTATAACAAACATGTCGTTGAGTACGACTGACCTTGTGCAGTATAACAAACAGGTCGTTCAGTACGACTGACCTTGTGCAGTATAACAAACAGGTCGTTGAGTACGACTGACCTTGTGCAGTATAACAAACAGGTCGTTGAGTACGACTGACCTTGTGCAGTATAACAAACAGGTCGTTGAGTTGTCCGTGGATGTCGCCGCAGATGGTGACCTGCTTGGCCACGGTGGTGGAGACTCGGTGGATGTTGGGCAGCTTCATCAGGTACAATCTGGAGTGGTGCAGTAACTCTAATAGGTATTTTGGGTGGATGATCTGTGGGTTGGGGGGTGAGGGGTGGGGTCCGAGAGGAGGTGCAAGAGACAGAAATAGATATTAATGTTGGGCAGCTTCATCAGGTACAAGCTGGAGTGGTGCAGTAACTCTAATAGGTATTTTTGGTGGATGATCTGTGGGTTGGGGGGGTGGGGTCCGAGAGGAGGTGTAAGAGACAGAAAGAGATATTAATGTGGCCGATATGAGCTCAGGAAAATGTAAACATATGTGGTGGTGGGGGCTAATGACGTTGGATCGGGGATAAGAGGACCAAAAAAAAAAAAAAAATCCAAGGTCCAAGATACGAAAGGCCACTAGAAGATTTTTTGTTCCCAGAAACGAAAATAAAATGCACAGCTGGCAACCAATTTTCTCTAAGGTTCGTTGGTCCGTGTGCAAAGTTTGTCTGTATCTATTTTTGACACGCGGTAGCTTTAAACTACTGCACGTCGTCAGTCAAATATGTGAGCGCTCACGTTGCTTAAAGAGAAGATTACTGAAACATTACGTGCTATCAACATTTCTGCGATCCTATTGGTCTATTCCAGCGTTATTGCCGTGACGTAGCAGTGTGTTCGTGTGTGTCATGCATGCTTAATTTACTGTGCATTAGGTTTGGCTTTTGTGTCCTATATACGTGAATATTTTCTTGCATTCTTTGGGAAAGTGTATTTTAATGCCATGGCTTCAAAGAAATTAAAAATTAATCGCCAAACTCGAACGGTAGAAGCTCATGTCTGTATGCATATTATTTTTCATTTATTCCATTGTTTTATTGTTCTGTATTTCTTAGATAATGTGTACTTTAAAGTATTGAAGAATCCTACTTTTTAATGTTGTTTCAGTTGGGATCGTAGCGGATGAGTATTTTAAACGTGGATCTTTGTTCGATATACAAAAGATCCAAGATACAAAAGCCAACCCGAAAAAGGATTAATTTCGTATCTCGAGGTACCACTGTACTAACTTTTGATGCATCCTAATGATTTTTGACTAATCTGAGGACTTAGCATGACTAATTTGAGTACACAGGTTAATAAGGGTGACTAAGTTGAGTACTTAGTGTGACTAAGTTGAGTACTGAGTGTGACTAAGTTGAGTACTTAGTCTGACTAAGTTGAGTACTTAGGTTGACTTAATGTGACTAAGTTGAGTACTTAGTGTGACTAAGTTGAGTACTTAGGTGGACTTAGTGTGACTAAGTTGAGTACTTAGTCTGACTAAGTTGAGTACTTAGGTTTACTAAGGGTGACTAAGTTGAGTACTTAGTCTGACTAAGTTGAGTACTTAGGTTGACTTAGTGTGACTAAGTTGAGTACTTAGTCTGACTAAGTGGAGTACTTAGGTTGACTTAGTGTGACTAAGTTGAGTACTCATTGTGACTAATTTTAGTATAAATTGTGACTAAGTTGAGTAGTTAGTGTTACTAAGTTGAGTACTTAGGTTGACTTAGTGTGACTTAGTTTAGTACTTAGGTTGACTTAGTGTAACTAAGTTGAGTACTTAGTGTAACTAAGTTGAGTACTTAGTGTAACTAAGTTGAGTACTTAGTGTAACTAATTTGAGTACTTAGTGTAACTAAGTTGAGTACTTAGTGTAACTAATTTTAAGGTGAGTACTTAGTCTGACTAAGTTGAGTACTTAGGTTGACTTAGTGTGACTAAGTTTAATTAATTAGATTGACTTAGTGCAACTAAGTTGAGTACTTAGTGTAACTAAGTTGAGTACTTAGTGTAACTAAGTTGAGTACTTAGTGTGACTAATTTAAGTATTAATTGTGACTAAAGTGAGTACTTAGTTTGACTAAGTTGAGTACTTAGGTTGACTTAGTGTGACTAAGTTGAGTACTTAGTGTGACTAATTTTAGTATTAATTGTGACTAAGTTGAGTAGTTAGTGTTACTAAGTTGAGTACTGAGGTTGACTTAGTGTGACTAAGTTGAGTACTTATGTTGACTTAGTGTAACTAAGTTGAGTACTTAGGTTGACTTAGTGTAACTAAGTTGAGTACTTAGGTTGACTTAGTGTGACTTAGTTGAGTACTTAGGTTGA
>MUZC01003350.1:486919-504712 GCA_002072015.1 Radix auricularia
CAGTCAACTAAAGACGTTAGTCTCAGTCAACTAAAGACATTTGTCACAGTCAACTAAAGACATTTGTCACAGTCAACTATACACATTTGTCACAGTCAACTAAAGACATTTGTCACAGTCAACTAAAGACATTTGTCACAGTCAACTATAGACATTTGTCACAGTCAACTAAAGACCTTTGTCACAGTCAACTAAAGACAATTGTCACAGTCAACTATAGACATTTGTCACAGTCAACTAAAGACATTTGTCACAGTCAACTAAAGACATTTGTCACAGTCAACTATATACATTTGTCACAGTCAACTAAAGACATTTGTCACAGTCAACTTAAGACATTTGTCACAGTCAACATAAGACATTTGTCACAGTCAACTTAAGAAATTTGTCACAGTCAACTAAAGACATTTGTCACAGTCAACTAAAGACATTTGTCACAGTCAACTAAAGACATTTGTCACAGTCAACTAAAGACATTTGTCCCAGTCAACTTATGACATTTGTCACAGTCAACTAAAGACATTTGTCACAGTCAACTAAAGACATTTGTCACAGTCAACTTAAGACATTTGTCACAGTCAACTAAAGACCTTTGTCACAGTCAACTAAAGACATTTGTCACAGTCAACTAAAGACATTTGTCCCAGTCAACTTAAGACATTTGTCACAGTCAACTTAAGACATTTGTCACAGTCAACTAAAGAAATAACAGACTAAAACAATTTTACTATCTGATAAATGTGTCAATAGACGTATTTAAACAACAGACTAATACAATTTTACTATCTCATAAATATGTCAATAAACTAAATTGATTTCTATCAATAATTGAAATTATTTTTTTAGACTCGCCCCGCTAATTAAATTTCTTTAAAAAGTTACATGAAAAAATGAAAAAGAACCCAAAAGATCGGTGTATTGATTGGAGGCCAAATTAAGTAGAAAAGAATGAAATACTGGCAGCCATCTTGATGCTAGTCCCTGGTCGCTATGAAGTCATGTATCTCTGGGATGTTACATTTTATACAAACAGTTTAAAACAAGTTCATCCACTGCTCATTCAGTTGTAGAGACTTTTAATGATATTATTTTAATGATTAAGACGTGACAAAAGTTATTTGAATTCCCGATTCACATGCTTGTAAGTTCGTTAAATTTTCACACAAATTTGTTATCGATTGGAATTTCCCATATTTTAGCCTCCGTTTGGAAAGAAGGATTGTAACAGCCATGGGGAAGATTGTGTCATGGGAAGGATTGTAACAGTCATTGGGAGGATTGTAACAGTCATGGGGAGGATTGTAACAGTCATGGTGAGGATTGTAACAGTCATGGAGAGGATTGTAGCGGGCATGGGGAGGATTGTAACACTCATGGGGAGGATTGTAACAGTCATGGGGAGGATTGAAACAGTCATGGGGAGGATTGTAACAGTCATGGGGAGGATTGTAACAGTCATGGGTAGGATTGTAACAGTCATGGTGAGGATTGTAACAGTCATGGGGAGGATTGTAGCGGTCATGGGGAGGATTGTAACAGTCATGGGGAGGATTGTAACAGTCATGGGGAGGATTGTATCTGTTATGGGGAGGATTGTAACAGTCGTGGGGAGGATTGTAACAGTCGTGGGGAGGATTGTAACAGTCATGGGGAGGATTGTAACAGTCATGGGGAGGATTGTAACAGTCATGGGGAGGATTGTAACAGTCATGGGGAGGATTGTAACAGTCGTTAGTAGGATTTAGCGTTAGGAGAGAGAATAAACGTAAGACCGGAAAGAAAACAATAAATGATAGTTTTATCATTGGGTGTTCGATGTTTTAAAACTTAATGAAAATAACAAGTGAAGTCAATGGAAATGATGTCAGATACCGTAATTATACTCAAAAATAATTAATCGATTTTGTATTTAATATAACTGGCATCAACATCTGTCCTATTTAAATTATTCACAGTACTGTCTGCCTTTAGTTTTAAAAAAAACCTATTCCATACATTTTAATTAAAATTATTTGGCCTTAGTGAATTCAGCTGACAATTTAAAACAAAATGGGATGAGACTGTAATCAGGCTTACAAATAAATAAGTGGAAAAGACATAAAAAGGAAAATTTATAAGTTGCCTTCTTGCACGTTGAATGATTGACGTCGTGTTAAGATATAGATAGAATGTTAAATACGCACAACTTCATCAAACTAATAAAATAAAACATTGATACTATTGGCAAAAGTTTTTTTTTTATTGTTAAAAGAATAAGAAATCTAAGAAAGACATTTAGCTATTGAATGAGCTCCCCTTGCTCGCTTATAGTTTCCGTGACCCAAAGGTAAACCGACAGGGGCAATAACTCACTTTTCTCAGTTTTTCCCATGGCTACCTTCCTGCCGCTGGAGGTTCCACAGCCCATAGATAAGCAGCAACAGCAGCAGTTGGAACAACGTGATCTGGGCGCTTTTGTTTTCTTTTTACCTCTCTCGGTAAGAAGATCCTTAGGATATTCATCGCGTACCTTCCTTTCCCCACTGAAACAGATGGGATGTTAGCAGTTAACAAACAGTAGGTGTGCATTAGCTAGAGGGGATGTTAGCAGTTAACAGATATTAGGTGTACACTAACTAAAGAGGGGATGTTAGCAGTTAACAGACATTAGGTGTACACTAACTAGAAGGGATGTTAGCAGTTAACAGATATTAGGTGTACACTAACTAGAAGGGATGTTAGCAGTTAACTAACAGTAGGTGTGCATTAGCTAGAGGGGATGTTAGCATTTGACAAACAGTAGGTGTACATTAACTAGAGGGGATGTTAGCAGTTAACAGATATTAGGTGTACACTAACTAAAGAGGGGATGTTAGCAGTTAACAGACATTAGGTGTACACTAACTAGAAGGGATGTTAGCAGTTAACAGATATTAGGTGTACACTAACTAGAAGGGATGTTAGCAGTTAACAGACATTAGATGTACACTAACTAGATGGGATGTTAGCAGTTAACAAACATTAGGTGTACACTAACTATCGAGGTGATGTTAGCAGTTAACAAACATTAGGTGTACACTAACTATCGAGGTGATGTTAGCAGTTAACAGATATTAGGTGTACACTAACTATCGAGGTGATGTTACCAGTTAACAGATATTAGGTGTACACTAACTAAAGAGGGGATGTTAGCAGTTAACAGATATTAGGTGTACACTAACTAGAAGGGATGTTAGCAGTTAACAGATATTAGGTGTACACTAACTAGAAGGGATGTTAGCAGTTAACAGACATTAGCTGTACACTAACTAGAAGGGATGTTACCAGTTAACAGGTATTAGGTGTACACTAACTATAGAGGGGATGTTAGCAGTTAACAGATATTAGGTGTACACTAACTAGATGGGATGTTAGCAGTTAACAGATATTAGGTGTACACTAACTAGAAGGGATGTTAGCAGTTAACAGATATTAGGTGTACACTAACTATCGAGGTGATGTTAGCAGTTAACAGATATTAGGTGTACACTAACTAGAAGGGATGTTAGCAGTTAACAAACATTAGGTGTACACTAACTATCGAGGTGATGTTAGCAGTTAACAAACATTAGACTAAAGGGGGTTTTAGCAGTTAACAAGCATTAGGTGCACATTAACCAGAAAGGATGTTAGCAGTTAGCAGTTAACAAACATTAGATGTACATTAACCAGAAGGGATGTTAGCAGTAAACAAACAGTAGATGTACACTAACTAGAGGGGGGTGTCAGAAGTTAACAAACAAGTAAATGTACAGAAACAGAACAGGAAGTTTGAAGTCAACAAATATGCCTACGAAATAGAAACAGAGGTGATCTTAATGTACATACACACGAACTCACTAGTCATAAATATAATAGAAGTAATTATGCTTATTAGTTGCTAATTAGTAACAGATGTAAGTACTTGGCAATCACGTGACCCCTCTTTTTACAACTAACTAAATATCTCTATCATCCTTCCTTTTCAGAAAGAGGTCAAAGGTCAAACGCTCGGTTTGCGTAACCGACGGCGACGGGTTCGAATCCCCGTGAGGGAAGGGATTTGTTTCCAGGGCTAAAGATGTCCCTGAGTCCACCCAGCTCCCAATGGGTACCTAACATTAATTAAGGAAACGAAGGCGGCTGGTTTTGGTGTGAAGCGATTTATCTTTGAACAGCAAATTAGGTAAAATATTGCACGAAAAATGGATGCTGACGCTGCGCAACTGTGCACACGAGTTTTTATAGATTGCTCACAGACCAACGAACATTAGCGGGAACATTGGTGACGTCATTAGGGGGAGCGGTGGTCTGCCAACCTTAGAGGGAACATTGGTGACGTCACTAGGGGTAGCCGTGGTCTGCCAACCTTAGAGGGAACATTGGTGACGTCACTAGGGGGAGCTGTGGTCTGCCAACCTCAGAGGGAACATTGGTGACGTCACTAGGGGTAGCCGTGGTCTGCCAACCTTAGAGGGAACATTGGTGACGTCACTAGGGTTAGCCGTGGTCTGCCAACCTTAGAGGGAACATTGGTGACGTCACTAGGGGTAGCCGTGGTCTGCCAACCTCAGAGGGAACATTGGTGACGTCACTAGGGGAGCGGCGGTCTGCCAACCTTAGAGGGAACATTGGTGACGTCACTAGGGGTAGCCGTGGTCTGCCAACCTTAGAGGGAACATTGGTGACGTCACTAGGGGTAGCCGTGGTCTGCCAACCTTAGAGGGAACATTGTTGACGTCACTAGGGGTAGCCGTGGTCTGCCAACCTTAGAGGGAACATTGGTGACGTCACTAGGGGTAGCCGTGGTCTGCCAATCTTAGAGGGAACATTGGTGACGTCATTAGAGGGAGCGGTGGTCTGCCAACCTGAGAGGGAACATTGGTGACGTCACTAGGGGAGCTGTGGTCTGCCAACCTTAGAGGGAACATTGGTGACGTCACTAGGGGTAGCCGTGTTCAGCCAACCTTAGAGGGAACATTGATGACGTCACTAGGGGTAGCCGTGGTCTGCCAACCTTAGAGGGAACATTGGTGACGTCATTACGGGGAGCTGTGGTCTGCCAACCTTATAGGGAACATTGGTGACGTCATTACGGGGAGCTGTGGTCTGCCAACCTTAGAGGGAACATTGGTGACGTCATTACGGGGAGCTGTGGTCTGCCAACCTTAGAGGGAACATAGGTTTGGAGTGCTTATCGCCAGGACTGCGAACGCTGCGTAACTTGCCAACAGTCAGGCATGGTCTGTGGACGCAATAATCTTCTGTATAGAAGGAACGTCTCTATAGATAAGACTGCACCCTCCCCCTTATATCGCCCCCCCTCTCCAATCTCAACAGCTGAGTAAAAAGCAAAGCTTCAATCAGTGAGTTTGAAACTTGACAGAAATTGGATTTTTTTTCCTCATTGGATTTGTCCTGGGATGTGACGTGACTGTTGTGTTTTAATGAAAGATTAGAGATGAGTTGAACGTTGTCAGACAGCATGTCATGAGTTGAACGTTGTCAGACAGCATGTCATGAGTTGAACGTTGTCAGACAGCATGTCGTCATGAGTTGAACGTTGTCAGACAGCATGTCATGAGTTGAACGTTGTCAGACAGCATGTCATGAGTTGAACATTGTCAGACAGCATGTCATGAGTTGAACGTTGTCAGACAGCATGTCATGAGTTGAACGTTGTCAGACAGCATATCATGATTGAACGTTGTCAGACAGCATGTCATGATTGACGCAGAAACATCGCGGATAATCGGGCTTTGACCGGCCTGTTTACACTTTGCTCAGTGTCCGGCCATTTCGCAAAGAGGCCGATTTCGGGCTGAGATCGTAATATAACCAAAGCGTGTCTTCCAATCTCCAACAATCATGTGTTTTTGAGGACTGATGTAGGATGCAGACAGATCAAGGATAGATTTCAACTAAGTAAAAGTTCCATTTCAAAAAGTTGAAAGTCATTTTTGTCAAAACTTTGAAAGTAATTAAATCAAGATAAAATATCCGCCGTCATTGTGTCTGAAACAGTGTTAAAAAACCCAGCACAACTCTTATGTCAAGATGTCAGTAAGTAAGGAAGGAAAGAAAAAAATGCAGATTATTTTGAGGACCACAGGGTTACAATAAACCCTTTGACGAAGACAAAGAGAAAAGTCTCATTGGCCTACAACACTGCCCCAGGACCTGACACCCTGCAGTGTCTAAAAAATGCCAGGAAGAAACACAGCACGGAAGACTGCACGCTTTTGCGCCAAATAATATTGCGTTGACCTCTGTTGCCGATCAGGGAGATATCTAAAAAAAATTATTTCAAAGTCAGCTCTAATTAAGCCAAAAACAGGCGAGATGTTCACAGAACGATACTAGCAGATGAGGCACTGGACTGAGCACTCCTTGAACTCTATGCAACACAGAATGTAGTAACTGACTCTGCCCTAGAGAGAATCCCACATCTACCAGTGCTATATATGCTTGATGCTCTACCGTCATAAGGAGCTTAGTTTGGCCATTCATAATCTGAGCAATGATAAATCTCCAGGAAATGATTGCATTCCTGCAGTAGTCCTTAAGTGAGGCAAGACATCACTACTGAAGCCTCTGCATGAACTCATGCGCGATTGCTGGGAACACGGTCACATCCCGCAGCATATGCATGACACCACAGTAGTCACGCTTTACAAAAACAAACAAATTACACAGACTATTTGTGTAAGGAAACAATAAATTAAAGCTTTATGCAGTCCTATTCTGTATGATTTACAAAAACAAAGGTGATCGCAGCGATTGCAATAACTATCGTGGCATCTTACTACTGAGTATTGTGGGAAAGGTATTTGCCAAAATGGTCCTTGCACGCCTGAAAATTCTGGCATAAAATATCTACCCAGAATCACAATGCGGTTTTCGGGATGGCCGGCCAACCATGGACATGATTTTCTCACTACGTCTGCTACAAGAACAATGTTGGGAGCGACAGAAAGCACTTTTCATTTCTTTCATAGGCTTACTAAAGCTTTCGACCTTGCCAGCCGCAAAGGTCTGCTAGGCATACTGGAAAAATAGGATGTTCGCAGCAGCTTATCTCCAACGAGTTCTTCCACATCAATATGCACAGCACAGTGCTCTTCGATGTTGCCAACTGAGAACCCTTCCTTGTTTGCAGCGGAGTCAAACAGGGCTGCATTCTAGCTCCAAAACTCTTTGGTATTTTATTCTCGATACTACTGCGATATGTGTTCGAGGACAGCCCCGACAGTGTGAACATTTATAACAGGACGGATGGAAGCCTATACAACATCAGCCGGCTCTGTGCGAAGAGCAAAGTGGAAGCTGTAGTAATCAGAGAGTTGCTCTTTATAGATGACGCAGCTCTTACAGAGTTAGGACTCCAACAGCTGGTCAACAAGTTCTCAGAGGCTGGCAAAATTTTTGGTTTAACGATTAGCCTAAAAAAGACCAACATTATGAGACAAGGTTCAGACTTCCTCCCAACAACCTCCATTTAGGGAAACACATTGTATGTCGTCGAGGATTTCACCTACCTTGGCAACAACATCACAAGCACACTCTCCCTGGAAAATGAAATAGAAACCAGAATCGGCAAAACCGCATCTTTAATGGCTTGGCTGAATCAAAGAGTGTGGAACAATGCGCAGCTCACTAACAGGACGAAACTCCCTGTGTTCCAGGACTGCGTGCTCACCGCACTCCTCTATGGCAGCGAGTGCTGGACGACCTACGCCAAGCAAATAAAGCAGCTTAACGGCTTCCACTTACACAGAATCCTACACATCGAGTGGCAGGATAAAATCACCAATGTCGATGTACTCAGAAGGAGCCATATGCTGAGTGAGCACTCAATCCTGAGTGAGAGTCGCCTGTGGTGGTCGGGTCATGTCCGCAGGATGAGCTCGGGGCGTATTCCAAGAGTCCTGCTTTACGGTGAGAGGTCGCCCTGCCTGCGCTTTAAGGACATCTACAAGAAAGACATGTCACTGGCGCAGATATACCATAAGACGTGGGAGACCGTCACCGAGGAGCGCACATTCTGGCGGGAAATAGCGCGTGAGGACATCCAAATTGTTGAAGCATCCCTCACAGCTAGGAGTAAAGAGAGAAGGGTCAGAAAAAAGGGGAGGGGGGAAGAGGTTCAGGAGTCCCATGGGGATGAATTGATGCCATATCTATATAAGTTGTAAGTTGATATTAATGTATCTTAAGTCAAGATGTAAAAAGTAGATTTATATTAATGTCTCATGCTACTTTTAGCTGCTGACTCTGTACCCTAATACCCTCCTCAGTAATTTAATGGGCTGTTGACCCTAAGGCGGCTGATGGTTTTAAGGTCATGAAAAGTTGTTGATGAGGAATGGTTGACAGTTGAGGTGGGAAGGGAAAGAACTCCAGTAGTTCGGTACAAGTTGAGGTCCACGTAATTTCGGTAAAGCACCTTTATTTCAGGTGTAATTAGTACAATCATCTCAGTCGGGCTCGTTGACAACAGTTTTTATTGGGCAACGATATAAAGTTAATAAAAAGTTTTTAGTTTTAAGTCAAATGAAATATTTAATTTATTCAACTCATTTAAAATGTTTCAGGTAGAAGTATAAAAATTAATTTGGTAAAGTGCACAAGAATATACGGGCCTACAATCAGGGTTTACCTTCAAGACAATGTAAAACTAGAAGATCTAAATTGGTATTGACTTCAATGTTAGTGATTTGTGTTCATTTTCAAGAGTTCTATGTCAGTGTTATAGGTGCAGACTTGGTTCATTTACCATTTCTAGCTTACAAGTAAAGGATTTTCTCTAAATTTCACTTTCGTAAACAAAACAATTAAAGAGACATAAAAAAGACACTCAAAACACTCAAAAAGACATAAGGATATCTATTATTTCTTGTTTCATTCGCAAGAACAAAGTCACTCCAATCGTCCCTCTTCTTAGATGGCATTTGGTCATGGTATTGGTCGCCTGATCACAAAACAGGAACAACCAACACACTGTAAACATTCAACACACTGTAAACATTCAACACACTCTAAACATCCAACACACTCTAAACATTCAACACACTCTAAACATCCAACACACTCTAAACATTCAAAACCTTACTAAAAATGCGAAACTGGAAAAATCCTTGGACGCTATATCCTCCTGTATAGAAGAAGCGCCCAATACAATAATGTGAAAGAAAAAGATTAGATAAGTTCATATACTAAACAATAAACGAGATAATTTGTCTATTTTCCAATGACAACAAAATTCTACTCTCTAAAATTTAAATTCTCAAAATTTAAGTTATCCAGAAACAACGGTACAATTGAAATCAATGCAACATGTTAACCCACCACAGTGGCATAATACAGCGGAGGATCCATTAGGATAATATCTCCATTTTGTGAAGGAAGGTTAGGATTTTGTGTTTATTGTTACAAAAGATCGAACTCATCAAAGGTCACTTCCGTTTCGTCTGCCAGAGAAAAAAAGCACAGGATAAACACTTGCAGAAATACACCTGATTCAAAATAGTCCATTTTTAAACGATTTCAACTTTGAAAGAATATTTCCGCCATGACTTTACAAGGAAGGACTTTGCTACACACAAACACACACATTTATTTAGCAAATAAATAACAATTGTGCAATGTAGATGAAAGGACCTAATCAAAGCATTATTTTAATTTTAATTTATAGGCACACATTTGCACACCATAACGCACGAATGAGTTGCGCGACAAAATTAAAATACAAAATTTCCTTGGCAACTGGGCGCTCGGTAGGTCAAGGGCACACAGCAATTTAAAAATAACATAAAATACCCGGTTTTTGAGATACATGAAATTTCCCTAAAATAGCACAAGCATGTTTGGTGCGTAAGAGTAAGATTCGAGATTTTCATTTGTGCCTGCTGTTGTATGGAGATTGTGATATTGATGTGAGCAATAAGTGGTATAAAAAGCTTGGTTAAGATATTGGCATTGTTAGGTGGAGCAGTAACGAAACAAGAGGCATGTATATAGTAATATGGAATCTAAAACATGTATCCACTTTAATCTAAAACACTAATCTATGCTTGAATATGGAACCGCAAAAATATTAGCCTTCCAACAAATCTCAGGCTTTACATATATCTCGTTTAAACAATTGTCCTTCATGTATGTGAGACCTGGACACTACAGGCAACCACTAAAAGCAGGCTGCAGGCATTTGAAAACAAATGCATGAGGAAAATTATCCAGATCTCTTAACTAGAACACGAGGCCAATGAATACGTCTGGGAAAGAATAAACTCTGTAGTAGGTTGTCAAGAAACAATTATAACAATGGTTTGGCCATGTACTGCGACATGATACCCGGACAAAAATCATCCTTCAAGGCACTGTAGAAGGGGGCTGGCGAAGAGGTCGACAGCGGAAAAGCTGGCTTGACAACATAAAGGAATGGACAGGGCTGAGGTTGAATGAATTGTTGGCCGCCGCTCAAGATAGGCAACTGTGGAGATCGTTATCTGTTGATGTGTCCATGACCCCCCCCCCCAACGACAGCTATGGTCACGGGACTGACGATGATCATTGACTCTATGACACTGCTGTACTAAGGTCTTAAAGTTAGCGTTATTAAATTTCTTGTATATTTCATCATCGTCTTTATACGAACTCAACGGTTCTGTAAGTTATGAATAAAAACAATATATAAAATGTTCCAAGTTATGTTAAAAAACATGAGCAAATGGAATTTTTCACACTGGAATTATTCATAGCCGGACTTTATCAACACTAAGATTACTTAAATACAGAGTAGCAAGAAAAAATTCTAGAATTAAATAAAGCTCATGTGTTTATATCAACATAGAAATTTATGCCCAGAGAGGGTCAATAAATGTAAGATACGAAAGATCCAAGATACGAAAGATCCTGAATACGAAAGGCCAGTTAAAGAATTTTCTCTTCCAATATACGGAAACAAAATCCAAGATACGAAAGGCCGGTGGAAGAATCCCCCCCCCCCCCACACACACACAATAGGAACAAATCCCAGATACGAAAAAACGCGCAGCTGAAAACACTGGAAAGAACGTGACGTCATTCAAAGTGCCATCAACTGTTCTGCTCTTCTTTTGGTCCATGCCAGCCCTGTTCGTGTGTCTTGCACGCTTCATTTACTGTGTCGTTGGTTTGGGGTTGTCCTAGATTCGTGAATATTTCCGTGAAATCTTTAGGAAAGCTTATGTCTATGGCCATGGCTTCAAAGAAATTAATAATTAATAGCCTCCCTCGAAAGGTCAAAGTTCACATTTGTATCCATACTATTTTTCATTTATTTTATTGCTTATGTTATTTTATTTTTATTTATTTCTTTGTCTGATAATGTGTACTTCAAGTATTGAATAACCCTATTTTGTTTTTCTATATTATAGTTTATCACGGTATTTTCCAATTTTTAGTGTTGTTTCTGTGTGACTTGGAAGTTGGAACGGATTAGGTAATTTACATGTAAATCTTTGTTCGAGATACGAAAGCCACGCCGGAACGGATTTATTTCGTATCTCGAGGTACCACTTTATTTATCTGAATGAAAAGCTTAATAAATAAACCCTAGGACATCTATAAATATGGTCTATAAATAAGTATAAATAAAGGACTTGAACTATGTTTATCTCGTGTCCATAAATCAGAACTAGAATGATACGTTTCAATGGTCTAAAAATAAAACCAAATTAATGTGTTAGTTGAGTGCTGCTGGTTTACGTCGATATTTTCATGCCATGTTTGTAGACTTCCGCCAGGACAGTGCTCTAGCTTGACTAGCAATGGGTAGTAACGATGGTGCACTTTCACTCTTACAGGGACCGATGATCACATCGATTTTGTAAGAGTAGATGGTCGCGTTAGATAATTGCTGAATTTACTGTGAAGGTCGATAAGTAAACTAGGCAAAGTGGCAAGTTCATGACATGTCTGAAATAAGCCTTGTTGATGGCATGACATGTGGGAAATAAGCCATGTTGATGGCATGACAAGTGGGAAATAAGCCATGTTGATGTCATGACATTTAAAATAAGCCATGTTGATGGCATGACATGTGAAATAAGCTATGTTGATGTCATGACATGTGTAAAATAAGCCATGTTTGGACCATGGTATGTGTCAAATTAACCGTTCTGAATACAATTGCAAATTTGATTATCTACAATGGGTCAAATAATTGAAGTTGGTTAAACTGTCACCAGGAACACCTCGCCACTGTCTTAAACAATCACAACAATGAGTTTGTGTTTCAATAACAAATTTCAAAAGGCTGGATAGGAAGTCTAGACTGAAGTAAACTCATGACTAAATCTGAACGATTCATCAGTTCGACATTTATGTACCTAAAGGTTTCATGACTTTGACATGTCGGTATCTTAACGTGTCATCAATTACACTATTTGGCATCTAACCTTGTCATCATTTGGACATCTTGGTATCTAAATTAGAGTGCAGGACTAGACACAAACCATAGATAAAGGTAGGACGCAATAATCTTCTGTATAGAAGGAGCGTCTGTATCAGATAAGATAAGATAAATTTGTCATCATTTTGACATCTAGGTATCTAAACATGTCATAAATAAGACACCTCGGTATCTAAACATGTCATCAATTTGTTATTTCTAAGTCTGCATATCTTCATCAATGAAATATCAAGTCTAATAAACAGCTTTCCAGACATTTTATTGATCTATTAATTCTAGAGGAAGATTCTTAGTTTACCAAAGTGATTTATAGCTGGTTGATATCAACAGCGAATAGAGTCTTTTTTAAATGAAGCAGGCATTCAGTTACACACAAACACACACGTGTGGAAGTACGCATTTACTGACTGACACACACACACACGCGCGCACACACACACACAGTCGCGCGAAAGTACGCATGCACTCACTCACACACACACGCGCGCGCACACACACACACACACACGCAAATCTCGTTAAAAATAAAAGTATCAATGACCGCCCAGCTCAGCGCCTCCCCCCCACCCACAACTCGTTACAGGTACAAGTTGATTTATCGCTATCTGCAGATATCGATCAGCGTCAGGTCTCAAGCAAATTGCCAGTAACAAATAGTATCACGTAACACGTTAATAACGATAACAACACAATAACAATAACAACACAATAACAATACGTGTTGGAACAAAATCCATGGACTACTCAATTCAAATGTAGTTCTAGTAGTGTTAGTTAAAATGGATAATTAATTTTTTTTTTTAAAAATTCATTAAGAATGAACTCTGTGTTCATATGCTGCCAAAAGTAATCTGAACAAGTTTATTCCTCAAATCTGAATGAGTACAAGGGAGCGCAATCGGGTCTCAAGGGGGATAATGCATCATTTAGATTTTTGACCAATTTTTGCGGAAACATGAACACGTTAAAAATAGTATTAAAGCAAAGATAAATTATGTGACCTTTTGATCTTACAAATTTATTGATTGATGATTTAGAACTTAGATCGAGTTTTGGTGTCAAAGAATTATCTTAGTAATTTGAGAGATTCTTAGTATAAAAGTGGTTTTTAGGTACGAAAACAATAAATATGAAGTCTGCTTCAATCAAGAAGTATGCAAAGATACACAGTCTTAAAGTTCAAGAAGTATACAATGATATGAAGTCCTATAGTTCAAGAAGTATACAAAGATACGAAGTCCTATGGTTCAAGAAGTATTCAAAGATACGAAGTCCTATAGTTCAAGAAGTATTCAAAGATACGAAGTCCTATAGTTCAAGAAGTATACAAAGATACGAAGTCCTATAGTTCGAAAAATATACAATCATATAAAATCATATAGTTCAAGAAGTATACAAAGATATGAAGTCCTCATAGTTCAAAAAGTAAACAAGGATATTACACAGATTAATTTGATCCCGATAAGAATGAAAAAAGAAGCGTGTTGCTGTTTTCGATATTCTTGCAAATGGCTACGTTTCTGTCAGATTGTAGCTTTGTTTACATATTTGTTAAAAGATTCAAGTCCTTACAAGGGAGATCTATAGTTCGAAAATTGCAATACTTCCGTTATTATGCTTAAAACCCCCTGTTACAGGAAGCACTCAGGCACTTTCCAAATGAATAATTTCTGTTGCGATTCATCAACTCCTTCATTCTCTCTTTGTTTTCTTTAAACATACTCGACCAAATTTGTTTGATTCTTTGAGTTTCAGAAAAGAGTGTGGAAAGTAAATTTAAAATCAAAATAAAAACCGAAAAAAGCGACAACAAACAAGAAAAACATGTTGATACGATTTGAGTAAAAAGGACACCAAGAATCGAATCTGTTTGACCTATTGAATAATTGAATAGATGGGCGGTATCGATCTCATGGATGCACATCGGAGATCATATTTCAAGCTACGGATTTCAAAGTGACAAGATCATGTTGCCAGGGGGGCGATTTCACGGTCGATTGGTTGTGGGTGTGTGAATGATTGCACGGTCGATTGGTTGTGGGTGTGTGGATGATTGCACGGTCGATTGGTTGTGGGTGTGTGGATGATTGCACGGTCGATTGGTTGTGGGTGTGTGGGGGATTGCATGGTCAATTAGTTGTGGATGTGTGAATGATTGCACGGTCGATTAGTTGTGAATGTGTGGATGATTGCACGGTCGAGTAGTTGTGGATGTGTGGATGATTGCACGGTCGATTAGTTGTGGATGTGTGGATGATTGCACGGTTGATTGGTTGTGGATGTGTGGATGATTGCACGGTCGATTGGTTGTGGATGTGTGGATGATTGCACGGTCGATTGGTTGTGGATGTGTGGATGATTGCACGGTCGATTAGTTGTGGATTTGTGGGGATTTGCACGGTCGATTGTTTGTGGATTTGTGGGGGATAGCACGGTCGATTGGTTGTGGATTTGTGGGGGATAGCACGGTCGAATGGCTGTGCATGTGAGGGTAAATGGCGTAGAAGTAATTGAGGGAGATGCTACGGTTTTCACCGATGGCATACAACTCTCATTTAGTCATTTAGATTGTTTACATGGAATAAAAGTAAATTTATAACACGTCTTTATGATCCCATCACACAATCTCAGGTCAAGGACTTGGTGCAGGCTCTCTAATGTGACCAGGTGCGTTCTTCTAAAAATCATGAAAAAATCTCAAATACAGACTATTTAGAAAATTTAATAGTCACACCAAAGAAAAGCACCAAACACACCATAGGAAAGCACCAAACACACCATAGGAAAGCACCAAACACACCACAGGAAAGCACCAAACACACCATAGGAAAGCACCAAACACACCATAGGAAAGCACCAAACACACCATAGGAAAGCACCAAACACAACATAGGAAAGCACCAAACACACCAAAGAAAAGCACCAAACACACCATAGGAAAGCACCAAACACACATTAGGAAAGCACCAAACACACATTAGGAAAGCACCAAACACAACATAGGAAAGCACCAAACACAACATAGGAAAGCACCAAACACAACATAGGAAAGCACCAAACACACATTAGAAAAGCACCAAACACACCATAGGAAACCACCAAACACACCATAGGAAAGCACCAAACACACATGAGGAAAGCACCAAACACACCATAGGAAAGCACCAAACACACCATAGGAAAGCACCAAACACACATTAGGAAAGCACCAAACACACCATAGGAAAGCACCAAACACAACAAAGAAAAGCACCCGAATTAGCATAATAAACACATTTAGCGGGACACGACATTGAATTGTGACCAGTTATTTCTCAAATTAATAACATTTAGTGACAATGGGCACACTTACTAATATATTTTAGTGACAACTGTCACATTTCAATTTCAATCTGTAAAAATTATTTCGCGAATTAATGAATGACCCCATTGCCTCCCATAATGATTACCATCTGACAAACCACAGGCTAAATGTCTCATGATAAACCCCGAGATATCAATTTAATTTGACCAAAAAAAAAACAAGAAAAAAAAAACAAAAAAAACAAAAAAAAAAACTATTGCCTAACGTAAAACAAACTTATCGTTATCAAACACATAAACATCACATTATTATTCTCCGAACTGATGATTTCCCAATACATCGTAATCGATAAGTGAGATAACCTTGACCTCGATTAATGTCAGAAGCGAACACAACAGCCAATCATCAACTTACCATTAGTGAGAACAGCAGACGTGAAAAACCAAAAGTTGGGCTCACTCGTGGTTCATCTACGTTCAGACAGAAGTCAACTGGAATGTAACACTACATGCGAGAACTCCACGAGGGCTTGTTTGGATGGGGTGAGGGTGGTGGTGGTTGCGGAAGCCATCTTTAGCGGCGTGCGACAATGACGTGCTCCCATCATTTCGACTGGTGTCACTGACAATCACGTCATTTTAAGTCACACGATCAAACGAGAGGCGCGAGGGCTTCTAAGTATAGATGACGTAATAGGCGCGTTAGTGCCAGTGTATTTTTTGTTTGTTTGGGTGTTACTAGTGACCAAGTACGTTAGTATGAGTTCTGTTCAGTGACAGTTTGACTACATGGATTGTGGTACGAATCCTGTTTAAATATGGTTACTCTGGATGTTTCGGCACGAATCCTGTTTAATTATCGTTACTCAAGTAGTGCTAGATTGCTTTATACTAGAAGGATTAGTGTACGTGCTGTTAACTAAAGGCAACATTACACCAGGGGTCATCACATTTATCTTCACGGTAGGTCGGACAATTGACAAATTGACTATCAAGGATCTAATCTACATTAGGTGCAATATACTTTAAATCAGGGATGCCCAAACTTTTTGCATGGTGGGCCATATTCCTTTATCCAAAGATATTCGCGGGCCGGATTAAAATAATATTATAAAAATGACATAGTATGGTGACTTTTTATTGTAAAATTTTAATGTGAATGGTGAAACTGAGATATTTGAATAGAGTAAATAGGTGAGGTCAGGCTCAATGACATGGTTTTGATATGTATGATATCACGTATTTAAGGGTCACTTATTCTCGTCCTCACACAGATCTTGTTAAAATTCATAACTGAAAATGCCTGCTTACGCAAGTATGTCGAGCCAAACAAGCTAAGTTAAAAAAAAACACAAATGTTCGAATTCCTTTTAATCTCTCTTTAACCATGAAGCTTATTCTAAAAGTCAAAGAGAAGAAATTGTCTGCTGCGACATTCAGCATCAGTTTGCAGCTCAGTGATTTCCAGCTGCAGATTGCTGCAGTATTATCAAAATCTACAGAGAAATATGAAGATTTAACAAAAACAAACATGTTTATCTTTTCAATAGTTATTAAGTCATGAAAGCGACTTTGAAATTCATCAGCCAAGGATGTGATATCTGCATCATACCTTTGCATTTGCCAATTGAAGCTTCTTTCTGGTAAACTTGTCATGATGTCCTGCAGTGAGGGGAAATGTGTGGTATCAGGCTGCATTTGAAAAAGTTGCAGCTTGTTCCCAAAGTCCTTGATATGTGAATATAATTGGCTTACCACTGCATTGTGCCATTGGAGAATTGTGTTAAGAAGGTTTATATGTCTTTTCACATCAACCGAAAATGCAAACTATGCATGACAAGCAGCATCAGATAGTTCTGGAAATGTTTTTTCCTTATCTTCCATGTACTGCCCAATTTCTTTTTTTAATGTGTAGATGCGCTGAAGTGCTGTCCCCCGACTAAACCATCTTATATCATTGTCATACATAACATCTTTGTATTCTCTCTGGATGTCAAGAAGACACTGCTAAAACTGGCTGTGAAACAGGGTTTTAGAGC
>MUZC01003350.1:521639-533697 GCA_002072015.1 Radix auricularia
ATGGGATTATGTTAATAATTATCTCTGCATTAGGGGTGGGGGTGGGGCGGCAAATTTGTATTCTGCCCCGGGCGGCACATACCCACGCTACGCCTCTGGGTTAGGTTTAGGGTTAGGTTTAGGGTAAGGGTTAGGGTAAGGTTTAGGGTTAGGTTTAGGGTTAGGGTTATGGTTATGTTTAGGTTTAGGCTTAGGATTAGGATTAGGTTTAGGTTTAGGGTAAGGGTTAGGTTTAGGGCTAGGGTTAGGGCTAGTTTTAGGTATAGGGTTAGGTTTAGATTTAGGGTTTAGGGTTGGTGTTTGATTTACCCAAACTGAATCCAGAGTGAAACTTGGCTAGACTAGAATTGTGCTGCTAGCATCCTGGATTAACATGGGGGCGTGGGGGAGGGAGGACGGCTAATCAACCAATGATGCTACAACTACAATAAATTCTTTTTTGGTTGAGGGTAGCTATGGCCAGAACTGTTTCTAGGAATGCATACTTTTGTACAACCCCCCCCCCTTTACCCAATATTTTCTACCCCAAACCAATGCGGGGATCACATAATAAAAACATTAGAGACAAATTAAAACAAGAGTGATGAGTGCGGTGATAAACTTCACATTCGTTAGCTTTCGGTTTAGTGAATATCTTACAATGCATAGAAATCAAAACATCAAATTTGGAAACAAATCAAGAATCAAGACCATTGAATTCATGAAAAAAAATCATATGGTAATAATAAAGGCAAAAGAATATTTTGCTGAATGCTATTTAAAAGGCCAAACATGACGACAAGGTGCCATTGATTGCATTGAAGAAACGAATAAACAATAAATTTATAACACTGCACGAGTTCTTCTATGTATAACATTGCACGAGTTCTTTTACGTATACCATTGCACGAGTTGTTTTATGTATACCATTGCACGAGTTCTTCTATGTATACCATTGCACGAGTTCGTCTATGTATACCATTGCACGAGTTATTTTTATGTATACCATTGCACGAGTTCTCAGTATTTCACCAACTCCTCTTAATGTCTTTATGACTGACATTTATCAGCCGTGGTTAAAGAAGCGTTTGACGCCAAGTGCTACAAACATTTTAAGCGTGGCCCTCGAATCCCCTCGGTAGCCACGTTGACACTTATTTGAGAACCCCTAAACCAGGGGCCCGTTACACGTGTGCTTACACCCGCACCTCCCGTAGCGCGAGTGGCATTGAATGCACGTCCACTGTCTTCTTCTAATATTCTGTTACTTTGACGCCCCAGACTCTCATGAATTAATGACTTCTTGCCACCAACAATGACGTACTGCTTGCCTCATGCTGTGCTCAGTGCAATTCACTGGAGAGTTTCCTCTTTATGGGTCCTCGATGGCCAACTGCGCATGTCCTAATTATGTAAAATAGTTCATTTTCGATGCAGCGAATCCTGCGGGGTGATTCGTATAGTGAATCATAAAACATGACGTGGTGTGTCTTTTTACATGTAGATGTAGAAAAAAATCAGTTCCCTCTCTCCCTCTCTCTCTCTCTCGCTCACTAGATGTAGATGTAGTGTAAGCCTATGGTGTCTCTCTCTGTCTCTATAGGTGTAGATATAGTATAAGCCAATGGTGTATTTGTCTAGATGAAGTGTGAGCCAATAGTGTCTCTCTCTCTAGATGTAGATGTGGAATAGCCAATACTCTCTCTCTCTCTCTCTAGATGTTGTGTAAGCCTAGGGTGCTTCTAGATGTAGATATAGAATAGCTAATATTATATCTCTCTACATGTTGTGTAAGCCTAGGGTACTTCTAGATGTAGATATAGTAGATATAAAAAAGCCAATACTCTCTTTCTCTCTCTAGATGTAGTGTAAGCCTAGGGTATCTCTAGATGTAGATGTAGAATAGCAATACTCTCTTTCTCTCTCTAGATGTAGTGTAAGGCTAGGGTATCTCTAGATGTAGTGTAAGCCTAGGGTATCTCTAGATGTAGTGTAAGCCTAGGGTATCTCTAGATGTAGATGTAGAATAGCAATACTCTCTTTCTCTCTCTAGATGTAGTGTAAGCCTAGGGTATCTCTAGATGTAGTGTAAGCCTAGGGTATCTCTAGATGTAGATGTAGAATAGCCAATAGGCGATGTTGAAGACTGAGAAGGCGACAGGAAACAGTATGCGAGACAGTTTATCAACCCGCCTGGCGCCATTGCGGGAAGGGGCGGGTCCAACTGTCATCTGTCTGGTGAGTTTCCCGTTAATCTGAGGAGAAAACAAAAGATCACATTAACAACAAATGGGAGTTTTTCGTTGACATGAAGAGATAACAGAGTAGTGAGAGATGGGAGTTTCCCTTTAATTTGAGGAGAGAACAAGATATCAAAGTAACAAGAGATGGGAGTTTCCCGATAATCTGAGGAGACAACAAGACACCAAAGTAACAAGAGATGGGAGTTTCCCGTTAATTTGAGGAGAGAACAAGAGATCAAAGGAACAAGAGATGGGAGTTTCCCTTTCAAGAGACCAAAGTAACAATAGATGGGAGTTTCCCGTTAATCTAAGAAGAGAACAAGAGACCAAATTAACAAGAGATTATTTTAATGAGTTTAACAGCAAAAGAACCAGCGACGAGGAAAGCTGAAGTTGTTCAATAACACAATCGTATGCAGTCATCAGCAGGTAATTACAAAAACTATCACATCTATCAGGTGTGGAATCTCGACAGCGGTGTCAGGTAAGTGCGGGGGATGCGAGAGAAGTCTGACACCCCGACCCAGGTAATCTTGAAATGCGTAGCACATGACGTTGCCATACATTTTGGATAACCTTGTTAATATCCTGCCCTTTAACAGTGCACATTTCCACAACAATCGCCCCCCCTTTTTTGTGGGTCCAAATGCCTGCCGCAGCTGCGTCATTTGCCGTACCTGAGCTAGTTTATCAGCTCCTCGTGTTCGTGGCTGCTGCATGTCATTTTGTCACGGTGCATGTCTTTATGTCATGGTGCATGTCCTTATGTCATGGTGCATGTCCTTATGTCATGGTGCATTCCTGCATGTCATTTTGCATGTCCTTATGTCATTTTGCATGTCATTATGTCATGTTGCATGTCCTTATGTCATTGTGCATGTCATTATGTCATTTTGCATGTCCTTATGTCATGGTGCATGTCCTTATATCACAGTGCATGTCCTTATGTCATGGTGCATGTCTTTATTTCATTGTGCATGCCCTCATGTCATTTTGCATGTCCTTATGCCATGGTGCATGTCCTTATGTCATGGTGCATGTCCTTATGTCATAGTACATGTCCATACGTCGTTGTGCATGTCCTTATGTCATGGTTCATGTCCTTATGCCATGGTGCATGTCTTTATGTCATGGTGCATGTCCTTATGTCATGGTGCATGTCCTTATGTCATGGTGCATTCCCGCATGTCATTTTGCATGTCCTTATGTCATGGTGCATGTCCTTATGTCATGGTGCATGTCCTTATGTCATCGTGCATGTCATTATGTCAGGTTGCATGTCCTTATGTCATGGTGCATGTCCTTATGTCATAGTGCATGTCCTTATGTCATGGTTAATGTCTTTATGTCATTGTGCATGCCCTCATGTCATTTTGCATGTCCTTATGTCATGGTGCATGTTCTTATGTCATGGTGCATGTCCTTATGTCATAGTACATGTCCATACGTCATTGTGCATGTCCTTATGTCATGGTTCATGTCCTTATGGCATGGTGCATGTCTTTAAGTCATTGTGCATGTCCTTATGTCATGGTTCATGTCCTTATGTCATGGTGCATGTCCTTATGTCATGGTGCATGTCAATGTCATAGATGTTGCTTCAAGTTAGGGTTTCTAAGCTGCTTAAAGAAAGCATAGCCAGATAGTCATTTCTGAGAAATACTATAACCAACTGGCCGTGGAGTCATTTCTGAGAAGTACAGTAACCACCTGGCCCTGGAGTAATTTCTGAGAAGTACAGTAACGAACTGGCCCTGGAGTCATTTCCGAGAAGTACAATAACCAACTGGCCCTGGAATAATTCTCAGAAGTACAGTAACTAATTGGTCCTGTAGTCTGGCGGAATGTCAGTTTGAATGACAGGAACAGATTTTATTGGACAAACCACGCCTTCTTTTATTGGAACCTAGTCCCGGCTTTTTATAGGAAACGCCCATCTTAATGTGACTTGGTCAGACAAGTTGGATATCCACTGGTACACAAGTTATATTAATGGGGGCGTGGTGGAGTGCTGGCGCTGTCGCACCAAGACTGTCAATAGTCACGGGTTCGAGTCACGGTGCTGGCAAGTCCCCTGAGTTCACCAAGCCTCGAATTGTTGGACCAAGCAAAGGTCATGAAAGGGGACTACTTGACTTACATTTAATCATCATAAAGAACGTCTCGTTGTTTCTTGAAACCTTATGTTCACACCTGGGTGTTCTTGTGTTTACTATCTCTAACTCTTTCACTCTAATCTTCACACACAGTACACACTATGGGTTACTTATTATTCAAACTCCAAATCCAAGTCTGAGGTACACCTCAAATCTGTTTAATTCCTTGCTTCGTTAATTATGGTTACCCTAACACTTGTCCCTAGTTCAGTGTGTCTCCCTATCTGACTGTGTTCCTATCTTCCGTCCCTATCCTATCTCCGTCTATCTGGGTGTGTTGTGAGTTTGTGTGTGTGTGTGTGTCTGTCCGTCCAGTTCTCATCAGTGCGTCCCCTCTAATACCAGTTAGTCTCCGCCCTCAAATTCCCAATGTCCGAAGTTAATTGTCAATCATTGTACAACCCCTCATAAACATGGTGGGGCTGGTTTGACGTAACCAATCTCTGGTGAGACCCCTCACCCCAGGCCAGATGGCCATTACATCACACCTTCGCTCGAGTCCCTCGGACTCCCGTGTCTAGCACCCGAGCTAGACTTATGGTCAGCCTGCACAGTTCTCGTCTTCAAAAGATCGTTTGCGGCTTCCATGCTCATTGATTCCCGATTCAAGCAAGGTAACATCAGAACGTCACATTTCGAACCTCTGGCCCTCTGCCCACCCTCAAGGCTTCCACAATATTCACATATATGGACATTATTATTATTACGAGCAACAAAGCCCGTCCAAGGACGATCCGCCATCGTTTCAGTGGCATGTTGTACCTCCCCTCCAACAATCATCTCCACTGGCAATAAATGTGCATCACGTCAAAATACTATTAATTATAGTTATAATAAATAACCCGTAAAAACAACGTTTTTGACTATAAATCCCAACGCGTACGACTCATTTCTGGTTATTTTCTTTTAATTACAAAAAAAATAAATAAATATGGATATAATCTAATTAATATTAATTTAATTTGATTAAAAAATTCCTTACTACACTGATATCTGGATACTATTCGGGTCTGCAATAAGTATTTGCGGAATCTGAAAAGTGGCCAAAATGTCGATATCCGATCCAGATATCCGGTTGTCCCCTAGTTTATTATTACAACTGGAATAGTATTTAGGCTAATTATATTTGATCCCTTACAGACCATGAAGGTCCATGGGAGCAAGTGAAGTAGCGTTCACAAATTTCATTGACCACTAACGAGCATGGGATTATGTTAATAATTATCTCTGCATTAGAAATAGTTGACTTGGGCCATCGCTTTCCACTTAAAATTCACACACTAATTACAGAATTGCAATTATAATTTTTAATTAATGATGAAATATTTATCACAACAGAATTTAACAAAAGTCACAACTTCATTTATAATCTACACGTTAAAATAATAAACCCCTTGAATCGTGTGACATTAATTGTAATGGAACATTTTCTATGTATCTATCAAATAAAGAAATTACCCGCAAAATAAGCCACAGCTCACGTTAATATGCGTACACGCAAATGTGCGCACCGCAGTTTGACAATAAAATATATTTGAAAGCGCACAGTTCAAAATAAAGTCTTTGAAAAAATACTGCACAAACATTAACTCGCTTTGAACGTCCGCGTAAACTTGTTCAGTTTGTAAATTGGTGTGGGAGTTTGAGGTACCAATCGCCATCAACAGAACTTTAGTGTCTAGTAGGGCTGCGGTAATTAACGATTAATTTCCCGATTACTCGTTAATATTTTTTAAAGATTAAATTTTTGAACGATTAATCGACCCACCACTTATAAATGTACAGGAAGTCAAATAGTAAAATATTTTGACCGATAAATATAAACAAATTTCCAGGTGCTTACACTGTAACATTTTGGTTTTAAACTATTAATTGACGTGAATGTTCAAAATGTTGATAAAGGTTATTGTGACCGTTGAGAGAAATCGTTTGCCTACCATACAATGTTCCCTCTAAGTCTAAGCCTCGTTGGTCCGCGTGCAAAGTTTAAAAGAAACTCGTGTGCATAGTTGCACAACGTCCATTTTTGTGTGTTATATTTTACAAAATTTGTTGTACGGTGATCGGAACTACTGCGTGGCGTCAGTCAAATTTCAGCGCAGCCACACTGCTCAAAGGGAACATTGTTACCATAATTCTAACACTTCCCTTACATATTATCTGCATACCAAACATCCCCAACAGTTTCAGAAACTTTAGCTGAGTCAATCTAAAGTCTAAAGCTATGTGAACGATTGTTCAGCTCAGCTGGTTATATATGTCAATAAGACCCGTTTATCACTTGAGCCAAATAATGTCAATACACATGTCTGTTTGCGTTGTTGGTTAAAATATGTCATATAAGGAAGATAGTCCAGTGTTATTTCGATTTTCAAACAATTGCGTTTAATAAATGACACCATAAATTTAAAATTTTGTCTATAAATGAAATTAACGATTAATTAATCGTTAATTATTGAAAAGTTGACGATTTAAAATTTAAATTAATCGTTAACAGCCCTAGTGTTTAGAAATTAAGGATAATGTCAAAAACAACAACAACAAAAAAAAAAAAACAAGAAAAAAAACAAAACAAAAAAAAAACAAGAAAAAAAACCCCAGACGGCACAGGACAGATTTTTCATTCCCATTTTTATTTTTTTACAATATTTCATTCTTCTATTCACCAATACGCGAGTTAGTGCATTCAAATATTAATTTCATGAATAGAAGAACTATTTCACTGCGATTTTTGTCAAGCAATTCCCCAGAAACTTACCATCGGGGAACTGTCATCTTTCTGCTCCACGGGGACACTGAACATCTGATTGGCTACCATCTCCTTGTAGCCCCGCCTAGCGAGGACGTTGACGTAGGCAAACTCCAGGAAGGCGGCGAAGACGAAGATTAAACTGCTGACCACCCACACGTCAATGGCTTTGATGTAGGACAGCTGGGGGTGACAGAACGTGACAGTTGTTTGTGACAGTTTGGCGGCAGTTTGTGACAGTGTGGTGGTAGCTTGTGACAGTGCGGCGATAGTTTGTGACAGTGTGGTGGTAGTTTGTGACAGTTTGGTGGTAGTTTGTGACAGTGTGGTGATAGTTTGTGACAGTTTGGTTTGGTGGTAGTTTGTGACAGTTTGGTGGTAGTTTGTGACAGTGTGGCGATAGTTTGTGACAGTGTGGTGGTAGTTTGTGACAGTGTGGTGATAGTTTGTGACAGTTTGGTGGTAGTTTGTGACAGTTTGGTAGTAGTTTGTGACAGTGTGGCGATAGTTTGTGACAGTTTGGAGATAGTTTGTGACAGTGTGGCGATAGTTTGTGACAGTGTGGCGATAGTTTGTGACAGTGTGGCGATAGTTTGAGACAGTGTGGTGGTGGTTTGTGACAGTGTGGAGATATTTTGTGACAGTGTGGAGATAGTTTGTGACAGTGTGGCGATAGTTTGTGACAGTGTGGCGATAGTTTGTGACAGTGTGGAGATAGTTTGTGACAGTGTGGCGAACGTTTATGACAGTGTGGCGGTAGTTTGTGACAGTGTGGCGATAGTTGGTGACAGTGTGGTGGTATTTTGCGACAGTGTGGCGATAGTTTGTGACAGTGTGGCGATAGTTTGTGTCACTGTGGTGATAGTTTGTGACAGTTTGGTTGTATTTTGTGACAGTGTTGCGATAGTTTGTGGCAGTGTGTCGGTAGTTTGTGACAGAGTGGTGGTATTTTGTGACAGTGTAGCGATAATTTGTGACAGTGTGGTGATAGTTTGTGACAGTGTGGTGGTATTTTGTGACAGTGTAGCGATAATTTGTGACAGTGTGGTGATAGTTTGTGACAGTTTGGTGGTATTTTGTGACAGTGTGGAGGTATTTTTTTAAAAACAAATTAGATACATTTAAGACACGGCTAGTCTATAGGAAAACACCAATATATTTATTAGTAATTAAAACATCAGCTTACCTTAGGTAGCTGCGACTGAACATTGGAGCCATGCGTGTTGAGTGTGAGAACCGTTAAAACTCCCAGGGAGACCCTTGCAGGGATGGCGTCAACGTCCAGCCAGAAGGAGACCCAGGACAAGGTCACGATGAGGATACTGGGCACGTAGATCTGGATGATGTAGTAACCAATGTCCCGCTTTAATGTGAACAGCGCTTTGATACAGGCGAATTTGGCTACAGGTGAGAAATTACAGCAATGAAATCATCAGTATTTATTTTTGAAGCTTTGAAATACTTGTGAACTAAAATCCAAATAACGTTCATGAATAAATAAAACGTTTAAGTATTAGGACCTACTTCATCCAGTGTAAGGTTTGTGGATGACTGTGGATGCTTTTACAATATACAATCGATACAGACTGGATGCTTTTATAACAGGGATGGGCAAACTACGGGCCGCATGCGTCCAACCACGGTTTCTTTTGAGGCCCGCAGAGCCTGCGGTAATAGCGAAAAAATTATAAATTTATGTTTGCCAACCCCTGTTATTCTGATATCGATATAGACTCCGGAGGAAGACAATTTTAATTTAGGAATTTTTAAAACAATCTGTGGTGTAGGTATCTGTAACAACAAGAAACATGACATTCTCTGTGGTGTAGCTATCTGTAACAACAAGAAACATGACATTTAAAACAATTCATAGATCTTGTATAAAATCAGCGGGTTTTTGTAAACAGTGGTTTTATGTTATACGTTCAAAAAGTCCGAGAAATTAACAATAGTTTATTCATCTGATAAGTCTTTCTACCACCCCTTTTTTCTTTCTCCCTTTCTCTTCTCTAACACACAAACCTATAGGTCAAAGAAAACATCAACAGTAGATCCTACAGCCTACAGGTCCACTCTTGTCCAGAAAATGCGACATATATTGAGAACCACTGGTGTTAAATACTCGATATCATGACCTTTGACTCTCGTGACCTATCACTCACGTGATTCTGAATCCATGGTTCCGTTACAAGACTCCGTAACGTTGTCCACTATAGAGAACTGGGGCAGTTCTGTGTTGAGGGTTATCTCCTTGTCGTGTGTCACTGGCACCACGTTCTCTGCCCATTTGAACATGACATTCTCTGTGGTGTAGGTATCTGTAACAACAAGAAACATGACATTCTCTTTGGTGTAACAACAAGAAACACGACATTGTCTGTGGTGTAGGTATCTGTAACAACAAGAAACATGACATTTTCTGTGGTGTGGGTATCTGTAACAACAAGAAAAATGACATTCTCTGTGGTGTAGGTATCTGTAATAACAAGAAACATGACATTCTCTGTGGTGTGGGTATCTGTAACAACAAGAAACATGACATTGTCTGTGGTGTAGGTATCTGTAACAACAAGAAACATGACATTCTCTGTGGTGTAGTTGTCTGTAACAACAAGAAACATGACATTCTCTGTGGTGTAGTTGTCTGTAACAACAAGAAACATGACATTCTCTGTGGTGTAGGTGTCTGTAACAACAAGAAACATGACATTCTCCGTGGTGTAGGTATCTGTAACAACAAGAAACATGACATTCTCTGTGGTGTAGGTATCTGTAACAACAAGAAACATGACATTGTCTGTGGTGTAGGTATCTGTAACAACAAGAAACATGACATTGTCTGTGGTGTAGGTATCTGTAACAACAAGAAACATGACATTCTCTGTGGTGTAGGTGTCTGAAACAATAAGAAACATAAATAATATTAACCAGTGTCTAACCCTAATTTTACCGTTATTAAACTTATTACCATAAATTCACCATGAACTAAACGTATCCCCTGTTCTAAAATTAAACACATCCCAGACAATGTTCCTTCTAAGGTTCAAGGCTCCGCGTGCAAAGTAAAAAAAAAAAAAATCAACTCGTGCGCAAACTTGCAGGGCATCCATTTCTGTGTGCAATATTTACAAAATTTGCTTCGCGGCAATTCTAAACTGCTGCACTGCATCGGTCGGATATTTGCGAAACTGCAGCCTGACGGAACATTTATACTTGACTTAGCTCTTAAAATAAATTAAATATCAGTTTACTTATTTTTCCTATCTAAGTTTCGACACTAAATCTTGAAAGTTATTTACAATAATTCTTGGTCTTGAACCCAATTGAAGGCGCTCACCTTTCACAGGACGCGTATTTTGATCATCACATTAACGAGGCTGAACATAGTTTGAACACACTATAAATGACATTTACGGAACTAAACCTCATCTCCTGAACATTCCTGCCCTCAGCTGGATATTTGCAGGTAAGTGTGACCTTGGGTGAAGGTAAAAACAGAAATCTCCACACCTGCAGACGTCGCTCAAGCGTCAAGCATGTTGCTTATTCCTTGAAATGTCAAAAGCGGTTGTCTGCGCTTATAAATGAACTGAAGGTGTTGCCCCCCTTGCTATGAAAATGATAAAACTAATGAGCTTACTCCCCCCCTGCTCCGAAAAGCAATCATGGTGGTCTCTCTGCGTTCTTGTATGTTTAGTAGAGATGACATTATCTCAAGGGGGTATCTGTTGTGCATATTTTAGATGAGGATATCAAATGTGGATACCAAATGTAGTTATCCACATCAGGGGCGGATTAAGACTGCACGGGGCTCCAGTCCGCAATCAAACGGGGGCCCTATCCAGCCAGCGCCCCTTAAAATCAAATGATTGTTAACAGCTAATATATGACTGTAACTAATATTAATAACGAAAAAAAACCCACAACAACACGAAGAAATAACTGTTTGAAGTGTTTGCGGTATGTTACTATTGGGAATAGAACCCGACACCGGTTGCATCACGCGCCTGTGCTCTCTCCACACGGCCAGAGAGCTTGTCTAATATGAGAAATTTAAAAAAACCTATATTCTATACAATGTTCTCTAAGTGAGCAAATTAAATCAAGTTTTTTCGACTATTAAGACTGAATCGCGATCACTTGTATAGATAATATTTATAAATGTATCTAATTTATTATATTTTCAAGGGTTCGTGCTAACATTTGTACACTTTTATTATAAAATATCAAAAGCCAGGGGCCCCTAAACCGTCGGGGGCCCCGTGCTTTAGCCCGCTCAGCCCCCCCCCCCCTTAATCCACCATAGATCCACATGGTGTATATCAGATCTTGATGAACGTTCTAGGAAATGTATTTGACTTAAGTTTGTATTGTTCTTAATAGTGATAAATGTAAAAAACAACTCATAATTCATCATTTAAATGGTTCCACCTCTAACCCGTACTCTTTCCTTAAATGTAACCATAACCCCGAAGAAGTGCACTTTGATGTTTGGTTTATATACTTAATATACACTTACAGCTTTGAATGACCATTGGGCAGTGCTGCGTGTCCAGCGGGTACTTCTGCAGGCGCATTCTACAGCTGAGGGTCAGTGACAGCCTGCAATTCACAAAGTAACTTAATAGGCGAAAATGGGACATAGTAACATATAGTAACATGGGGGAGCTCGTCACATCGCATAATATTTTGGGATCAAATAATTTAGTTTTATTTTGTAACTATTGTAACATCACACTTCACGACGCCTATAAGGCAAATGATCACTTCCACTATAAGACGAATAATAAATATATCCTAAAATTTTCACATTATATAATGTGGAATTAAGTTATAGTTTTCTGTCTCTAGTGCTATGTTTCGTCTTGGTCAGACAATATGTCTGCTGAATATTTATTATTATTTAAAGGTGTTATACATATATATATATA
>MUZC01003350.1:536741-551415 GCA_002072015.1 Radix auricularia
GGGGGGGGGAGACCTGCTACCCCTATAATTTTCTTGTGAGCTTCAAAACAATTATCTGGTATTTTTATGTGTATTTATAGGTATATCAGCTTATGCGGCCTCTTTTATTACAGTTTACATAAATAGGACATGCAATGGTAAAAGTGTTCCCCACCTTTTACAATGTACTTAGTTTCAATTACAATTATTTATTCATGCTTATTAATTTATAAAAACCATCATATGATTGACTTAAGGGGCCGTCCGTTAATGACTTCACGTGATTTCGGCTGATTTTTCACCCCCTACCCCAAGGAGGCTTAATTACAAACCTCCTTGCCCTACCCCCTCGTCACAAGGCGTCACGAAACGAAAACTTAGACCCCTTCCTCAATGTGACGTGACAAAAATCCCCCCCCCTCCTTACAAGCTGTAGTTTCTATTTGAAAATGAGCATGTTTAAAATAATTTTTTGTCATTTAAATATGTTTTTAGTTTAAGGCTGCACTATGTATTCTAACACGCGTGAAACCACGTAAAACGTCATTGAATAAAGTATCGGTAATCTTATATTTAAGTGGAACTTTTATTTAAATTTGCACGTTTGGAATGACGTCAAATGTGTGACCCCCCACCGTGCATGACGTCATTTATGGGCTGCCTTTAAAAGGGCGGCATATTGAAGACCGCCCCGGGCGGCAAAAGCTCTAGCTACGCCACTTCATATACGGTACACATGATCAGAACAAAAGAAAATAAGACACTAAGAAATGCGTAATGCTAGAGACCCTCTGATGTGCAGACATCGGTCAGTGTAAGTTGACCACGATTTACTTGAATGAATCGCAAAGGATCAATGTTGGCCGTGGTATGCTACTCTAAAGTTCACATTCAATAAACACGGATAATGTGTTCAGATGCAGAGGCGTCATTGGGAGGGGGTGCACCCACCTCATTCCCCAAATACTGCGGGAGCCGTCTCTGCCTGGAGCTTCTTCTCATGACGTATTCCCTCTACCCGATCTCCATAAGATCCGCCCCTGAATACCCTAAATTATTCCTGTTCCCGAACACGCCACCTCCACCAGTCATTTATCGGGGGCGGTATCTCTTGTGATAGAATTTAATCTGTTTACATACCGAAGACTGTAAGAAACTGTTCCGTTCTTGTAGATGTGCATGTACTTATTTGGCACCGTGACGTCATGGAACGCCCCCTTCTTCTCGTTCCGGAAGTAGACGTCGGGCACCCAGACCTTATCCATGATCTTAGAGTCGACCTCAAGTGACGTGAAGTTTGTGTTGAAGTCTGTGAACATTAGACGTCTGTCCTTCCACTGCATGAAGATGTAGATCTCTACGGAGTAGTCCTGAAGGACATACAGGAGGACGGTCAGTGGGGGCATGGAGGTGACGGTCAGTGGGGACATACAGGAGGACGGTCAGTGGGGACATACAGGAGGACGGTCAGTGGGGGCATGGAGGAGACGGTCAGTGGGGACATACAGGAGGACGGTCAGTGGGGACACGGAGGAGGACGGTCAGTGGGAACATGGAGGAGGACAGTCAGTGGGGGCATGGAGGAGGACAGTCAGTGGGGACATGGAGGAGGTGGTTAGTGGGGACATGAAGGAGGTGGTCATTGGGGACATGAAGGAGGTGGTCAGTGGGGACATGAAGGAGGTGGTCAGTGGGGACATGAAGGAGGACGGTCAGTGGGGACATACAGGAGGACGGTCAGTGGGGACATACAGGAGGACGGTCAGTGGGGGAATGGAGGAGACGGTCAGTGGGGGCATGAAGGAGGACGGTCAGTGGGGACATACAGGAGGACGGTCAGTGGGGGCATGGAGGAGACGGTCAGTGGGGACATACAGGAGGACGGTCAGTGGGGGCATGAAGGAGGACGGTCAGTGGGGACACGGAGGAGGACGGTCAGTGGGAACATGGAGGAGGACAGTCAGTGGGGGCATGGAGGAGGACAGTCAGTGGGGACATGGAGGAGGTGGTCAGTGGGGACATGGAGGAGGACGGTCAGTGGGGACATACAGGATGACAGTCAGTGGGGACATGAAGGAGGTGGTCAGTGGGGACATGAAGGAGGTGGTTAGTGGGGACATGAAGGAGGTGGTCATTGGGGACATGAAGGAGGTGGTCAGTGGGGACATGAAGGAGGTGGTCAGTGGGGACATGAAGGAGGACGGTCAGTGGGGACATGAAGGAGGTGGTCAGTGGGGACATACAGGATGACAGTCAGTGGGGACAAGAAGGAGATGGTCAGTGGGGACATAAAGGAGGTGGTCAGTGGGGACATACAGGATGACAGTCAGTGGGGACATACAGGATGACAGTCAGTGGGGACATGAAGGAGGTGGTCAGTGGGGACATGAAGGAGGTGGTCAGTGGGGACATGAAGGAGGTGGTCAGTGGGGACATGAAGGAGGTGGTCAGTTGGGACACGAAGGAGGTGGTCAGTGGGGACATACAGGATGACAGTCAGTGGGGACATGAAGGAGGGGGTCAGTGGGGACATACAGGATGACAGTCAGTGGGGACATGAAGGAGGTGGTCAGTGGGGACATGAAGGAGGTGGTCAGTGGGGACATGAAGGAGGTGGTCAGTGGGGACATGAAGGAGGACGGTCAATGGGGACAAGGAGGAGATGGTAAGTTTAATACGTCATTGACACCTAAGACGACGGTATCAGTTATATTTTGGGTATCGTTCAAGTGGGGATCATGAATGTTCAGTGAAAATCTTAAGAAGCAAAAGTTAAGGTTTGGGATATTGTATCATGTGCAAGTTGTCAATGATCGGGGTATTGTACCATCTAAAAGTTAAATTTCGGGGTATTGTACTATATACAAGTTAAGGCTCGGTGTATTTTACCATGTGCAAGTTGTCAAGGCTCGGGGTATAGTACCATGTACAATTTAAAGTTCGGGGTATTTTACTATATACAAGTTAGGGCTCGGGCTATTGTACTATGTACACGTTTTCAACACTCGGGGTAGTGTACCATGCGCAAACTTCAAGATAAAATAACACAGGAAACAGAGTAAACGATTAACGCAGTCTTATAACTTGGATGTGTGCAAGAAGTTTTTTTTTAACGTTTTGATGGCTTTCTACAATAACATAAAAGATATCTTTTCTATTTCAGCAATGGCCTATCTCCACTCAACTGGAAAGACTAGACTAACCCCACTGAGGGACCTAACTCCATCCACCTGGAGGTATCAGAATACCCTAACCTGGAGGAACCTGACTCCGTCCACATGGAGGAACCTGACTCCGCCCCACCTGGAGGGACCTGACTCCGCCCACCGGACCTGACTCCGCCCACCTGGAGGGACCCGACTCCACCCACCTTAAGGGACCTGACTCCACCCACCTTAAGGGACCTGACTCCGCCCACATGGAGGGACCTGACTCCACCCACCTTGAGGGACATGGCTTTGCCTTGAAAACAGCTCATCTTTAAAAATAGCTGGATCTCGTTCAATGGACATTATCTGATATTGTTTGCCTAACCCCAGTGATAGCTGGACCTCGTTCCCTGGACATCATCACGTATCTTTGATATAAGCTAAACACAGAACAACGCAACAAGGTTCGTTGATTTGTGAAGTCTTCAGGTGACATTAATGACAGTTTTTATAAATGTCAAGTTCTTATCCAGATCTCAAATCTCTTATCTTATCTTAACTTATCTTATATGTTACAGACGCTCCTTCTGTACAGAAGATTATTGCGTCCTACGTATTTCTATGGTTTGTGTTTAGTCCTGTATTCTTACTAGAGTTTTAAAAGATGATAAAGTGGTGGCTTTCCTGGTTTCTTCAGGCAACCCATTCCACGCCCGAATACCGGACGGAAAGAAAGAAAACTTGTATGTGTTTGTTCTTGTATGTGTTTGATCCCTTCATATTTTAAACATATCTTTATTAAGAGCCGTGTCATTTTGACCCATGTCTTATTTTAGACGCGTGTCATTTTGACCTGTCATATTTTAGACCCGTGTTATTTGGACCCACGTCATATTTTAGACCCGTGTCATTTGGACCCGTCTTAGTTGAGGCCCCTTTCTTGTGCTGGAATGGATGCTGACCTAGGCTGGGTGCCCGTCGTCTCTAAGATTCTCATCAGAAGATTTCAATGACTCGACTGTCAAACATCCTTGATGGTGATTGTACTCAACAGTTCTTTCCAATTTATAGTGCGACCCCCCCCTTTTTTTTTTAGATTAAAGACATTCTGCCACCTAGTCATATACGATAGTTGACAGTAGAATCACTTTTGCTCACATCAACTTCTCTTGGCTACTGAAGACATATCAAATTTTTCATGGCTACTGACGACACATCAACTTTATTATTGCTACTGACAAACATCAAATTTCTCATGGCTACTGACGACACATCAACTTTATTATTGCTACTGACAAACATCAAATTTCTTGTTGCTACTGACAAACATCAAATTTCTTGTTGCTACTGACAAACATTAAATTTCTTATTGCTGCTGACGACACATCAAATTTCTTATTGCTACTGACAAACATCAAATTTCTTATTGCTACTGACAAACATCATTTAAAAAAAATTATTATTGAAGAAACATCAATTTCTTATCGCTACTGACGACAGATAAATTTCTTATGGCTACTGACAACACATCAAATTTCTTATTGCTACTGACGATGCAAATACCTACGTTTACTTGTCTATCAAAAGAGTCTGTGTCAAAGACTATGTGTGAACTAGACATGAATGAATAACACACAGACCCTGGGAGTCACAGACCTAGTGCTGTACTGCACAGTGCCGTTGGGGTAAATATGCATGTATCTGTTGGGCACTGTGACGTTATGGAACGACGCCCTCTTCTCGTTCTTAAAGTACACATCGGGCACCCAGACCAGGGGCATCATGAGGGAGCCCACTTCCAGCTTGTTGGCGCCCTGCAGGTTCTGGTAGCGCAGACGTTTGTCCAGCCAGGACATGGTCAAATAAATCTCCACCGAGTAGTCCTGATGAGACAGACAACAGATGACGTAAGTCACTCGCAGTCACGGGGGTTTAGCGCTCATGAGACAAGTCTTAGTATCATGGGTTGGTACTTGGGTGGTCACTGGTTGGTCATGGGTTGGTCACTGGGTTGTCACTGGTTGGTCATGGGTTGGTCACTGGCTGGTCACTGGTTGGTCATGGGTTGGTCACTGGCTGGTCACTGTTAGGTGAATGAACGGTAGCCACTGATGAATGTAGGGCGTCATTGAAATCAATGATATAGTGTCCGTCATCAGTGATTGATTTACGTATAAGTCTCACAAGCTATAGCTGAGGGCACTTACTTTCTAGCTGAGGGCCTTAGCTTTCTAGCTGAGGGCCCTTAATTTCTGGCTGAGGGCACTTACTTTGTAGCTGAGGGCCCTTACTTTCTAGCTGAGGGCCCTTACTTTCTAGCTGAGGGCCCTTACTTTCTGGCTGAGGGCACTTACTTTGTAGCTGAGGGCCCTTACTTTCTAGCTGAGAGCCCTTACTTTCTGGCTGAGGGCCCTTACTTTCTAGCTGAGGGCCCTTACTTTCTAGCTGAGGGCACTTACTTTCTAGCTGTGGGCCTTAGTTTTCTAGCTGAGGGCCCTTACTTTCTGGCTGAGGGCACTTACTTTGTAGCTGAGGGCCCTTACTTTCTAGCTGAGGGCCTTAGCTTTCTAGCTGAGGGCCCTTACTTTCTAGCTGAGGGCACTAACTTTCTAGCTGAGGGCCCTTACTTTCTAGCTGAGGGCCCTTACTTTCTAGCTGAGGACCCTTACTTTCTAGCTGAGGGCCCTTACTTTCTAGCTGAGGGTCCTTACTTTCTAGCTGACGGCCCTTACTTTCTAGCTGAGGACCCTTACTTTCTAGCTGAGGGCCCTTTCTTTCTAGCTGAGGGCCCTTACTTTGTAGCTGAGGGCCCTTACTTTCTAGCTGAGGGCCTTAGCTTTCTAGCTGAGGGCCCTTACTTTCTAGCTGAGGGCACTAACTTTCTAGCTGAGGGCACTAACTTTCTAGCTGAGGGCACTAACTTTCTAGCTGAGGGCACTAAATTTCTAGCTGAGGGCACTAACTTTCTAGCTGAGGGCACTAACTTTCTAGCTGAGGACACTAACTTTCTAGCTGAGGGCACTAACTTTCTAGCTGAGGGCACTAACTTTCTAGCTGAGGGCACTTACTTTCTAGCTGAGGGCGCTTACTTTCTAGCTAGGCGCACTTACTTTCTAGCTGAGGGCACTTACTTTCTAGCTGAGGGCGCTTACTTTCTAGCTAGGCGCACTTACTTTCTAGCTGAGGGTCCTAACTTTCTAGCTATGGGCCCTTACTTTCTAGCTGGGGGACATTACTTTCTAGGTGAGGGCCCTTACTTTCTGGCTGAGGGCACTTACTTTCTAGCTGAGGGCACTTACTTTCTAGCTGAGGGCACTTACTTTCTAGCTGAGGGCACTTACTTTCTAGCTAGGGGCACTTACTTTCTAGCTGAGGGTCCTAACTTTCTAGCTATGGGCCCTTACTTTCTAGCTGGGGGACATTACTTTCTAGGTGAGGGCCCTTACTTTATGAAGTGAATAATTGTCATATTTGGCTTTGAGATAGAATACCTCGGTTACTAAAGGGCCCAATATGTCAAATAGCTTAGAGCCCTATTAACTCTAAATACGGTACTATATGTCACGATGTACTGTGTAGTTTCTTGAGTTTGTCAACTAGCTAATTATGAAATTTTTACCCAACAGAGAATCACGGACAGTCTTAGAAGCATCCCAGTGTCAGGGGCGGAATCCCCTTACCTCCTGTCCCACCCAGCACCGTATCAATTCATATTTTACAAATGATTTTAAGCAAATGAGATTGTTATTTACTTATGGAAGCCCTTTTTACCTTACAACAAAACTAGATCAAACGTGTAACAGCGAGTATGCTATATAAATTATAGAAGTCTAAGTTAAATTGTTTACCAGGGTGTAGGCGCCCACTCCATTAAAAAGCACAGGTAAGTTACGTGAATGTTATTGCATTCGAATCAGTGTGTTCGTCAACCAATAGTCACAGTTCACGACTTATTTTATCTTATTTATGATACACAATATTAAAATTCCTGAGTTCCCTTTTCCAAAATTAAAATATAAGCACAAACAATGACGTATTGTAATCTTTTACGGCCAGAAACAACACCTCCTCTGTTAACCTCGAAACCAACATGATTATGATTGTATGTCTATATTTTCTATTAAAAATATGCAGAGTGCTGTCCCTTAGCATTAGAGAATTGTGTGGCGTCTCAGAATGAGTCTGGGCTTTTATTATATCTTATGCTAAAATCAAATTGGTTTTAACTTGATGAACATTGAGTAAGATATGGATTAACACTGTCTCGCCGTTAGCGGCACGCTCATTTTAGAGTTAGGAATTCTGGCAAGCCCTGGAATCATCACTAGGGTTTGAGTGAGGGTTAGAACTGTTGCAAGCCCAGAATGGTAATTAGGTTAGGGTTATAGTTAGTGTGTCAATATCGAATGCCCCGGGAACGGTTATTTAGTACATGCTATATACCATACACATAACGTTGACTCACTAGAGTTCACTGACGAATTAGCATTAGAGTGAGAGTTAGGGCTAGGGTTAGAGTTAGAGTGAGAGTTAGGGCTAGGGTTAGAGTTAGAGCGAGAGTTAGGCCTAGGATTAGAGTTAGAGCGAGAGTTAGGGCTAGGGTTAGAGTTAGAGCGAGAGTTAGGGCTAGGGTTAGAGTTAGAGCAAGAGTTAGGGCTAGGGTTAGAGTTAGAGCGAGAGTTAGGGCTAGGGTTAGAGTTAGAGCGAGAGTTAGGGCTAGGGTTAGAGTTAGAGCGAGAGTTAGGTCTAGGATTAGAGTTAGAGCGAGAGTTAGGTCTAGGATTAGAGTTAGAGCGAGAGTTAGGGCTAAGATTAGAGTTAGAGCGAGAGTTAGGGCTAGGATCAGAGTTAGAGCGAGAGTTAGGGCTAGGATTAGAGTTAGAGCGAGAGTTAGGTCTAGGATTAGAGTTAGAGCGAGAGTTAGGTCTAGGATTAGAGTTAGAGCGAGAGTTAGGGCTAGGATTAGAGTTAGAGCTAGATTTAGAGCAAGAGTTAGAGTTAAAGCTAGATTCAGGGCAAGGATCAGAGTTAGAGCTAGAGTTATGGTTGGTATTAGGCATAGATTAATGTTATTCAATGCAGGCAATCTCAGGACACATACTGTGAACTCACCATTGTCGTCTCACTGACCGAGTCAAAGCTGAGCAGATGGATTTTGATGGTCACATCTGTGGCATAGTCTGAAACAGAAAGTTGATAACTTGTTGTGAAAACTTGATGAGAAAACTTGATGAGAAAACTTGATGAGAAAACTTGCTGAGAAAACTTGCTGAGAAAACTTGATGAGAAAACTTGATGAGAAAACTTGATGAGAAAACTTGATGAGAAACCGTGATAAGAAAACTTGATGAGAAAACTTGATGAGAAAACTTGATGAGAAAACTTGATGAGAAAACTTGATGAGAAAACTTGATGAGAAAACTTGATGAAAAAACTTGATGAGAAAACGTGATAAGAAAACTTGATGAGAAAACTTGATGAGAAAACTTGATGAGAAAACGTGATAAGAAAACTTGATGAGAAAATTTGATGAGAATACGTGATAAGAATTGGGTCTAAGGCGAAAGGAAACATTGACTTGAAAATAATTTGGTTAAATTTGTAAGAAAATGTATTGACTTCATAAGACCTAGCCACTTGTAAAATGTTATCTGAACTTAAAATGTCAACAAGAAAAGTACGAAGACTGCTGCGTGTACAAGAAAAGTCTGTATTAGTTTTTGTTACTACAAAATAAAAAGCTCGAAAGGTTTAGCATCAACAGACTTAATGGAATCTCCCGTCCTATCATAAGGCTGAGTGGAATTTCCCGTCCTATAAACCCTTGGACTATAAACCTGTGGACTATAAACCTGTGGTCTATAAACCTTTGGACTATAAATCTGTGGACTATAAACCTGTGGACTATAATTACTATAAACTGTGGACTATAAACCTTTGGACTATAAACCTGTGGAATATGAAACAATAGACTATAAACCTGTGGACTATAAACCTGTGGACTATACTCCAGTGGACTATAAGCCTGTGGACTATAAACCTGTGGACTATAAATCTGTGGACTATAAAACCTGTGAACAATAAAACCTATTGACTACAAACCTGTGGACTATAAACCTGTGGATTATAAAACAGTGAACTATCGACGATAAACTTGATAAACCTGTGGACTATAAACCTGTGGACTATGAAGCAGTAGACTATAAACCTGTGGAATATAAACAATTAGATTATAAACCTGTGGACTATAAACCTGTGGACTATAAACTTGTGTGCTATAAACCTGTGGACTATAAAACAGTGAACTATCGACGATAAACTTGATAAACCTGTGGACTATAAACCTGTGGACTATGAAGCAGTAGACTATAAACCTGTGGAATATAAACAATTAGATTATAAACCAGTGGACTATAAACCTGTGGACTATAAACCTGTGGACTATAAACCAGTGGACTATAAACCTGTGGACTATAAACCTGTGGACTATAGACAATTAGATTATAAACCTGTGGACTATAAACCTGTGGACTATGAAGCAGTGGACTATAAACCAGTGGACTATAAACCTGTGGACTATAAACCTGTGGACTATAAACCAGTGTACTATAAACCTGTGGACTATAAACCAATGGACTATAAACCTGTGGACTATGAAGCAGTGGACTATAAACCAGTGGACTATAAACCTGTGGACTATAAACCTGTGGACTATAAACCTGTGGACTATAAACCTGTGGACTATAAACCTGTCGACTATAAACCAGTGGACTATAAACCTGTGGACTATAAACCAATGGACTATAAACCTGTAGACTATAAACCAGTGGAATATAATGTTATTTATCTTATCTTATCTTATATGTTACAGACGCTCCTTCTGTACAGAAGATTATTGCGTCCTACGTATTTCTATGGTTTGTGTTTAGTCCTGTATTCTTACTAGAGTTTTAAAAGATGATAAAGTGGTGGCTTTCCTGGTTTCTTCAAGCAATCCATTCCACGCCCGAATACCGGACGGAAAGAAAGAAAACTTGTATGTGTTTGTTCTTGCATATGGAATAAGAAAGGTGTTTTTGTCTTTATGTCTATTTGAGGGTTGTATTAGGTTATCTTTGTGTTGTATTTCTAAATTAGAATTAATTGCCTTATGTATAATTACTAATTTACTCTTGGTTCTTCTATCCTCTAGTGTTTCAAGGTTTAATGATGTAACTAATGGTGTTACTCTTGTCAGTTTTGAGTATTCTCCAGTAATGAATCTGGCAGCTCTTTTTTGGATTTGTTCTAACTTATCAATATTTTCTTTGGTGGATGGGTCCCATACTGAAGATGCATATTCTAGTATTGGTCTCACCAGGGTGAGATAGCATTTTAGTTTTATATCTTTGTTACATTTGTAAAAGTTTCTTTTTAGAAAGCCTAAGGTTTTGTTTGATTTTTTAAATAACTTCATTGACATGGGGATTCCAAGATAGTTTCTCATTTATTATGACTCCTAAGTATTTCGCATCTTTAGTTTGGGTTAGTTCTTTTCCATGAATGAAATATTTTGAATTTATTTGTTTCTTTTTCTTTGTTACTCTTAGCAGTTGACATTTTTCTGGGTGGAAGGACATACTCCAGTTAGTTTCCCATTTTATTAATTCATCTAAGTCTTTTTGTAAAATTTTGCTATCTTGTTCTGACTTGATTGTTCTATAGATTATACAATCATCAGCAAATAACCTAACTTTAGTTCCTGTTGAGATATTGTTGGGTAAGTCATTTATATAAATTAAAAATAGTAAGGGACCTAGGACAGTTCCTTGTGGAACTCCTGAGTTAACCTTTATTGGTGTAGATTTAGAACCATTAATTATTACAGTTTGCTCCCTACCCAATAGGAAATCTTGGATCCAGTGATGCAAGGGACCTGAGATTCCAAAGTATTTAAGTTTTTTGAGTAAACTAAGGTGGTGAACTTTGTCGAATGCTTTTGAGAAGTCTAGTAATATTGTATCTATTTGATCATTATTATCTAAGCCTTTTGATAGATCATCTATTAGGCCTATCAATTGTGTTTCACATGATCTGTTCTTTCTAAAGCCATGTTGGTGTGGGCATAGGGCATTATATTTGTCAAGGTGGTTAACTATTCTGCTATATATTATGTGTTCCAGTAATTTACATGTGATACTAGTAAGTGATACAGGTCTGTAATTACCAGGGTCTGACTTATCACCTTTCTTAAAGAGCGGCGTTACATAGGCTAATTTCCAATCCTCTGGCACTTTGCCCTGGTTTAGAGAGGCTTGAAAAAGAACTACAAGGATTGGGGACAGTTCATTGCTTAATTCTTTTAATAACCTGGCAGGTAATTCATCTGGGCCAGTAGCTTTGTTTATTTTTAAGTTTTTTAGGAGTGAATGTATACCTATCTCATCTACAGTTATGTTACCTATTTCTTCCAATTTATTTAAATTTATTGAAATTTCCTTGTCGCCCGAGGCAGAAAATGATGATGCAAAATATTTGTTAAGGATATTAGCTTTATTTTCATTATCATTATAGGTTTTATTATTTGAGTCTTTTAGTGTGGCTATACCTGAAGGCTCCATTTTTTTAGATTTGATAAAGGACCATAAGTTTTTATTGTTATCTTTAGTTATTACACTGTTTATATAATTATTTTGGAGGTTACGGCTAAGTTTCTGTGTCAGGTGTTTAATTTTGAAGTGTTTTTTGTGTATTTTAAATAAACTGTGGACTCAAATCTTGTTTTAAGGGCCCTATCTTGTGGCCTCGTCTGAGCCGGATGCTGGGCCCATATCTCGTCAGTTTATTGACCCACAGGGCCGTCTGTCTACCAGTGAAATTGATCTCAGTCCCACGTGCCGAGTAATCAACTTTGGTGGCAAACATGAGTCTTGTAATGGTTTGTGCCGTACTTTCATGTACAAACATTAGTCTTGTATTGGTTTGTGCCGTACTTTCATATACAAACATGAGTCTTGTATTGGTTTGTGCTGTACTTACATGTACAAACATGAGTCTGGCATTGGTTTGTGCTGTACTTACATGTACAAACATGAGACTTGTAATGGTTTGTGCCGAACTTACAAACATGAGTCTTGTAATGGTTTGTGCTGTACTTTCATGTACAAACATTAGTCTAGTATTGGTTTGTGCTGTACTTTCATATACAAACATGAGTCTTGTATTGGTTTGTGCTGTACTTACATGTACAAACATGAGTCTAGTATTGGTTTGTGCCGTACCTTCATATACAAACATGAGTCTTGTATTGGTTTGTGCTGTACTTTCATATACAAACATGAGTCTAGTATTGGTTTGTGCCGTACCTTCATATACAAACATGAGTCTAGTATTGGTTTGTGCTGTACTTTCATATACAAACATTAGTCTAGTATTGGGTTGTGCTGTACTTTCATGTACAAACATTAGTCTAGTATTGGTTTGTGCCGTACCTTCATGTACAAACATGAGACTGGCATTAGTTTGTGCCGTACTTTCATCTTACAAACATTAGTCTTGTAATGGTTTTTGCAGCACATTCATCTGACAAACATTAATCTAGTAATGGTCTGTGCTGTACTTTCATGTACAAATATTAGTCTATCAATGGTTTGCGTGGTACCTTCACATACAAATATTCATCGAGCAATCAAATACAAAGTAATCAATAGGAAATCTTCACATTTGATTTTTATGAATTCCGTTGTTTCGTCATATTTTTCTTCTTGTTTAAATGCAAATCGCATCCTGCCCCAAATCCAGGGTCAAGGGTGACCTAAAAAAAAATTCCAGCAGAATTCTCTCTCCCCCCCCTTTCTTCCGACGTTTCTTAGAGTGCTTCTATTCAGGGAAACATAACTCATCCCACTACTCTTCCTTTGATGCAACTCGCATCTAGCAAGTAGTGTGAGCCGGTGTTGATGTAAATATATCCACAGCTAACACACGTTTGTTTTTGGACGCGGCAAGAAAAAAAAGTTTTTAGAAATACAAGTGGATGGCTAGCTAAAGAAAGCAAATTATTGGGACAGTCAAGATTAAATGATTTTTTGGGTACACAAAACATTGCACGACTCAAAGGGCGTTCACTCGGTAGACCAAATAGTACTCTATTCAAAAGGAGATGATTCGGTGGACAAAAATTTTAGCGCTCCACAATGGATTGTCTGCGTCACTGTGACGTCACATTGTCACGTGGTCTGAGTGTACACGTGAGCTGTAGGGATACATGGCACACGATCATGACACGAGTCGACCTTGTCCACACTAATAATATATCATGTCCACTTAGCTAGTGACCATTGCTCACCTAGCAAGTGACCATTACCCACCTAGCAAGTGACCATTGCTCACCTAGCAAGTGACCATTGCTCACCTAGCAAGTGACCATTGCCCACCTAGCAAGTGACCATTGCTCACCTAGCAAGTGACCATTACCCACCTAGCAAGTGACCATTGCTCACCTAGCAAGTGACCATTACCCACCTGGCAAGTGACCATTGCTCACCTAGCAAGTGACCATTACCCACCTGGCAAGTGACCACTGACATATTTGCGACCGGCCCAACTCTTGTCAGCCTCAACGTGTTGACAGTGGATGTGGGAGTAGGGGTGAGTGGGCGTTGCTGAGTATGCAGATGATGGACCTTGACGGGGACACCGTCTTTCATTCCCATAACGTCAAATGATAAAGTCGCCCAAAGTCAACCATTAAGTAATTGTTTATATTCGATTAAAAAAGACATCACTAATATCTACCGTGATGCTAATTAAATATAAATGAGCCCTTGACCTATACAAAACATAGTCTAAGCTCCCTTTGATAACAAGCTATACGTTGTCTGCCACAATTTCTCTTCTGACGCATGCCCTTCCTATCTTACAGAACTTCTCTCTGTCTACTTCCCCACACGTCAGCTCCTCTCTCCTGGTCTACACCCCCACACGTCAGCTACTCTCTTCTAGTTTACTCCCCCACACATCAGATTCTCTCTTCTGGTCTACTCCCTCACACGTCAGCTACTCTCTTCTAGTTTACTCCCCCACACGTCAGATACTCTCTTCTGGTCTACTCCCCCACACGTCAGCTACTCTCTTCTAGTCTACTCCCTCAAACGTCAGCTACTCTCTACTGGTCTACACCCCCACACATCAGATACTCTCTTCTAGTCTACTCCCTCAAACGTCAGCTACTCTCTACTGGTCTACTCCCCCACACGTCAGATACTCTCTTCTAGTCTACTCCCTCAAACGTCAGCTACTCTCTTCTGGTCTACACCCCCACACATCAGATACTCTATTCTGGTCTACTCCCTCACACGTCAGCTACTCTCTTCTAGTCTACTCCCTCAAACGTCAGCTACTCTCTACTGGTCTACTCCCCCACACGTCAGATACTCTCTTCTGGTCTACTCCCCCACACGTCAGCTACTCTCTTCTAGTCTACTCCCTCAAACGTCAGATACTCTCTACTAGTCTACTCCCCCACACGTCAGATACTCTCTTTTGGTCTACTCCCCCACACATCA
>MUZC01003371.1:21617-37272 GCA_002072015.1 Radix auricularia
ACGAGATGATCTAGTTTATAAACGAAATGATCTAGTTTATAAACGAGATGATCTAGTTTATAAACGAGATGATCTAGTTTATAAACGAGGTGATCTAGTTTATAAACGAGATGATCTAGTTTATAAACGAGATGATCTAGTTCATAAACGAGATGATCTACTTTATAAACGAGATGATCTAGTTCATAAACGAGATGATCTAGTTTATAAACGAGATGATCTAGTTTATAAACGAGATGATCTAGTTTATAAACGAGATGATCTAGTTCTTAAACGAGATGATCTAGTTTATAAACGAGATGATCTAGTTCATAAACGAGATGATCTAGTTTATAAACGAGATGATCTAGTTCTTAAACGATATGATCTAGTTTATAAACGATATGATCTAGTTTATAAACGAGATGATCTAGTTCTTAAACGAGATGATCTAGTTCTCAAACGAGATGATCTAGTTCTTAAACGAGATGATCTAGTTCTCAAACGAGATGATCTAGTTCTTAAACGAGATGATCTAGTTCTTAAACAAGATGATCTAGTTTATAAACGAGATGATCTAGTTTATAAACGAGATGATCTAGTTCATAAACGAGATGATCTAGTTTATAAACGAGATAAACTAGTTTATAAACGAGATGATCTAGTTCATAAACGAGATGATCTAGTTTATAAACGAGATGATCTAGTTCATAAACGAGTTGATCTAGTTCATAAACGAGATGATCTAGTTCATAAACGAGATGATCTAGTTTATAAACGAGATGATCTAGTTCATAAACGAGATGATCTAGTTTATAAACGAGATGATCTAGTTTATAAACGAGATGATCTAGTTTATAAACGAGATGATCTAGTTTATAAACGACCTGCTTCAAAGTCACCATTTGAACAGTTTCATTTGATTCTTTGAGCTTCAGAGAACTTTTCAAGGCTAACAACAACACCTCAAGACTCTCAGACTTTTCCAAGACACTCTGTGCTGTATTTGGCCCAAATCTTGTAACAATCATTTTTACAATTTCCATTTGATCCCCTTTCAGTGTGTTTTCTAAATCATGTGTGTCAATAAGTTTCTTGAGGAGTTTCATCAGAGGCAGAAAGCTTTCCTATTATTAAAGTGTTACACAAATTTTATTAGGTAATAAATTTGACAATCTTGGCAGAAATAAATTATGATACCTGTTTATAAATGCTTAACTAATGATTCAGTAACAGTGAAATGATAGCTCTTTAGATTTATCAATATATATGCATACTCACAACGGAATCCAGTCTGTGCAAAACAGCGAGTATTCCTAAAGTAATATTTAATGGAGTGATTTGATCATTCACTAAGTTGAGTAAATAAGATAAACAATTTGACTGTTGTAGTTGAGCATTACTAGTGAGCTTGGGCCTCTTTGATGGAGGTTCTGAGGCAGCATCTTCTCCTTCTAAAATATTCTTTGCAACCTAATAAAATAAAATGATTATAATTTAGTATCGGCTTCATTGAAATGGCAATTTAAACTTAATATTTTATCATTGAAATGGCAATTTAAACTTAACATTTAAAATATTTATATATGACAATTTTTCTAAAAACATTAAAACACAGAAGTGTTTAGGCTCATGATTTTATATGTTCCATTTCACACAGTAAAAAAAGATGTCCAACTTCTTAAAAGCTAAAATAAACAGAATAGTTTAGCTGCTTGATGGAGGATAATAATTAAATAAATTTATTAAAGCAAAATAATTGATAATACTGTGACATGAAAACAATAAACAAAACTTGTTTACCTCGGCTAAAAATGTATTATCTTTTGAAACTTCCTGATTATAGTGGAGGAGATTTTTGCAAAACCAAGAAAATATGCAGTCTTTTAAATCCATTTCTTTTTTCAATGACAACATAATAGACAGAGCTATTTCTCTGACTTGTTCATATGGGCTTGATAGTAGGACTAGTAGGCAAGGCATGACTGGAAAGAGAAAAAAACAAGAACTTGATTTGTGCTATGATTTTTCATCAAATCAAATTATTCTGTTATTCAAACATTTAGATGCACTTACTTGGTGTAGGTTCAGCTATAATCTCTGCTTTATCCTGAGAAGACAGTTTGCTTATGTGCACTTTAGAAAACAGTAAAATTCTGGCTTTCTGAACGCAGCTAATTCCTTGTTCATTGCTGGTCATCCATAGCATGCACAAATATCTAATCTTGTATTTTATCTCTTTAAAAACCTGTAACAGTATTTTTGGTTTTTGTTACACAAATGTAAACAAAATAGGACTTAGCAGAGTTTTTTAAAAAACAAAAATATTGAACTACTTATTACAGCAAAAAATGTAGCTAGACAATTTAATTGAATATGAAACAAGCACATGTTTTCATTTAGCTAGAGTAAATTCACATTTACTTCGCATACAAGTGTATATAAAGAAACTTATAAATTTTACTTGATATCAAAAGAAAATGAGAGTTGTTAAAATATAATTGGATACCACACACATCTACAAAACTCATTCCCTCACTCAAAAATAAATAAATTCATATTTAAAGGTTACACATAAAATACCTGAAAGACTCTGAGAAAACTGGTTTTAGCTAGTTCATTGACAATCCCACTTGTATTTGCAGACAACCCAAAGAAAAGATTTGTAAGTATTGTAACTGTTCTCAACCAGTTATCCTCCACAGTACTAGCATCAGTCAGTTCCCAGAAGGTCAACTCTAATCAAAACAAAAGGAAAAATATTTCTCAAATATACTGAACTGACAGTACAAGCATAATTATAGCATACAAGTGCTATAAAATATAAAAGTTAACGACCAGCTCATCTTTTAGTTCTTCATAATTATTTGTGTGTTCCTCGTTGATAGTTGATTTTTACATGCTACTCCATGTAATCATTTTACAGCTGATTTTAAGATTTCAAAAATTACTTTAAAAATATCAGTTGTCTTATTTATACACTTCACTTTCTGTGACAAACAGTTAAATGCATTTTCAGTTAGAGTGTATCTGATAGCAGGCTAAAAGTTTTGACCGTGTAATTTAACAGTTTTGCTGACATAAATAGCTGTTAGATTGACTTCCTGTTTCAGGAACATTTGAGATTGTTATGAAAAGATAAATCAACAAAAGAAACCACAAAATTTGTATTTAGCTGGTTCTGATGCTTTCCTCGGGTTAACTTCTTCAATTTAAAATGCTAAATTTAAACTTACTGATTATGACTTGTGATTTAAAAGTGAGTTAATGAGCTGTGGAAACAACTCGAGGCATTAAAAATGATTAAAAAGACAAGTTTAAATATTTCCTTACCCCTCAAAGTGTTTGGGACAGCTGCAAGGTCTATCATATTTGGCAATTTTGAAATGAGCATCAAGGGCAATTTTCTTTTTTTTGCCAATAGATTCAAGCAATCCATAATCTCAAGTTCCTTTTCACCACTGACCAGCCCTACAGTCTCAGCTTTGATGTGAAAAAGACCCTAAAATTTATTATTTAAAAAAAATTATTCAATAATAATATTTTTTCTTTTAAATGGTGCACTATTAATTTGAAATGAAATCAATAAAGGAAAAAATATCATTATCCACTGCTTTTAAGACATTGTATTTTTTATCAAAATTGCAACAGAGGACAAGAAATTTTTAAAAAGTAGGTTTTAATAAGATCAAATTCATCAGAATAAAATTGCGTATTTTCCCAAGGATGTACTCACTCTCTCCATGAAATCAGAGACTACAAAAGCCAGTTGTCTTTGAAGAGTAGATTTGACATCTGCCTTTTTCACTCTTTTGATTAATGACTCAAAGAGATAAATAATAAGCAGCCCTGCTGAGCATTGTCTAGGGCTAATTGTGATGCAACTGAACAGAGAGATCAGCTAAAACAAAATATTTTTTTAAAAATTCTTCAAAAACAAATTTATGTTAAAAAACAAAACAACAGTATTCTGCAAAACTTACATAAGATTACTTAAATACATCAAAGGAAAAATTCAGCCTAGTATGTACTTACAAAACTGGGTGCTTCTGTAATATTTGCCATCAGAAAATTTGAGATTATATCAATAAGCTTCAAGAACAAAACAGCTAACACATTATTAGCATTGGTATCTTGCACATCAAACAGAGGTTGCCAAGCTTCAAAGAATTTAAAACAAATAACATAAATACATTTTGTAATTGTAAGCAGTTTTAAGAATTCATAAAAATTCAAAGAGAATATAATTCTAAAATTATATTACAAGCATAAAAGTATTTTGATGTGTCTATCGTGAACTTGCTTTTACTCGACAAAACCTTTGCTTACATAATTTGATCTCCTTTAACATTTTCTGCCAGGACATTACTGGAGAGGTTAGAATTTCTTTGACAAGGTCAAATTCTTTGACATCCAAGGCTACAAGGTAGGAGAGAATTACTGCAATAATCTCTATCTCATTGTTTATGTTCTCTGGCACACAGCACAGGGTCTTCAAAATTTGGTCTCTAGTTGAATCACTAAAATATGTTAAAATTTAAAAAAAAATTAGAAATTGATAGAACTATGTGAACAATAACAATATAAATTAATCATCAACAGATTCCTAAAACAGTATCTGTAGATATCTATTGCTAGAACTTCTGCCTTAGGGCCTTTGAAAATTTGTCTCAAAGCTGAAAAAGAACTCTAGATATAATGCCCCATAAGATGTCCACAGTAAATCAACTAATAAAACAATCAAAATAGTTATTTAAGTGTTACTTACACCCCTATCCTGTGACTGACATGCAGTTTCTTTAACAATGTTTTGAAGAGAAGATTCTTGTCATCAAACAAAATCCAGAGTTTCTGAAAAGACAGAGTAAAATTTATTAAATTTATAAATACTATTAATTTAACTCTTAATGTGCCATAAGGTTTTTGGAAAACTTCCGCCTCAGTACCATAAGAATTTCCCGAATTGCGATCAACCGGTTATAAAATTTTAAAAATTGCGTTAAATCCATTTCTATTATTATAGTCATACTGACGTTATCTTTTAGAATAAGAATGGTTATTTTATGTATCCGAAAGTCCGTTTTGAGTTTAAAACTATTTTTACCTGTAGTTTAGTACTATTATTTTAGTAATAAAGTATAGCGAAATCGCATCTTCGAAAAAAAACCCGTGAAATCTTCCAAAAAACATCACGAATCGAGCGATAACACTAGCGAGGTAAACAGCCACCATTGCCGGAAGTCGAAAACACCGTTCCTCCCGCACTGAATAGTTTTTATTTTCTGTAATTTCGTTTCTAAAGAGAGTTCTATCGAGTCGCGCATTACCGCTCTTTGGTACTAAACGGTAAACCGTGGATTACCGCGCTTTGGTACGTTAAGAGTTAATAAGTTTTTACATAAATAAATATTAGAAATAACTACTGTCAAGGTATGAGAATCACTGCTGTGACATAGTTGTGAGCTCTGGTCAAGTAGTGACTGGAGAAAAGTTCACTTAGACATAACAACAGGAGTGGTAGTCACGTATAATGTTATTAAGGAAGACAGTCGGGCCATATATAGTGTGGGGGAGAGGAGAGACACACAGAATAGTACGGCCATGATAGTGGAGAGACCTAGAGAGTACGGTGCATAGTAGTGTTAGTTGGAGTACCTAGTACACCATTGAGGTGTGCTCAAGTGTCTAGAGAGGAGTTGTCTGAATATACACTTATGTATAAGTGGCACTGTAGAATTATACCTTTGGTGTACACAAAGCTGTGCCTGTAATTGTTTTGCTGACATATTAAAGGCTTGAATTATACATTGACAAGAGACGAGACTTCGTCTTCATTGTATCCAGAACCCAGTACGCAACAACTACTTACTGATGGATTGTTCAGGACAGCAGCAACAACAGATGGATCATCATCCTGTAATCTCATGGCAAGTGCAGATTGCACACTTGCTTTATCATCCATCTGAAAAGTTTGAACTGAATCAAAATCAACTGTATATTATAAACATCTTAAACGTCTAACACTTTTTAAAAAAACAACAACCAAAAAACAAATTATTTTATTTAATTTGACTGTATTAAAAAAAAAAAGACAATGTCATGGTTTTAAAAGCTGGCAGAAAGACATTTAAAGCCATACCAATTTCAGGTCTCCAAGCAGTTTTTCCACTGCGTTTTTCCTCAAAGCTCCACTACGATGATGTAAGCACATTACTAAGCATGACATTGGATCAGTGATTAATTCGTGATGAGCTGATGCCACTGACTTTTCATAGAGCATCTTAACGACTCCTTTAATTGTTGGGGTGGTACTGATCAGTTCTTGTATTACAGTATCCAGAATATTGGAAAATCTGATACATGAAGAGATAAATGTCACATATATATATATGTATATTCTTTAGAGCATATTAATGATTTCTCCATGTCTATGGAATTTATTAGGTGTAGAGGTTATTTACTTACCTGTTTTCCAAAAGTCTGAATATTCTGAAGACTCTATCACTCTGAAGGCTGCAGCTATCGACTTCCATTGAAATTTCAGCTTCATGTTGATCAAACCAATCAATTACTAACCTGTTTGAACAACCATGCAAGGGTTTGATTTCAAGTAGGATTTAAAAGCCAATTCAATATTACTTAAATTCAATTTAATGCTAGCTTTAGTGAATGAAATCAGATCATAATGAATGCTTGTTACAAAACAAGTAATTGTAATTTTTTTTTTCAGTTTCAAGATACATCTAAATAAAATCAAGTGATATAATAAATGAAGTTAACCTGGAAATGACAGCAATTGTCTTTTTTTCCATGGGAATCAGAGTCAACATTTCAACCAACATTGAAATTAGGGATGGTAACGGAGTGCTGTCATTATCCTCTGTGTTACACTCACTACTTTCTGAACTTCCACCACTGGCATTCAAGGCCCTCTTTGTCAGAACTGTCATAAAAGGGGTGATAAAAGGCTCAGCCTTGGTATCTATGCTAATTTGTTTCAGAATCTGGCATAAAGATGGCATTCTGATCAAATACTTAAATGCCCTGAAATGAAAATTATTAAAAATAAATTTAATATATATAAAATGTTCCATTAGAAGATATGTCTAATAATTACTAGGGATGTAACAGATTCAAATTTTTAAATTCGTTCTGAGCCGGATTTGTAAAAATGGCCATACACCAGATTTGCCAGAGCCATTATATATGCGATTTATGGCTCTAACGGCCAGCAGGATTTATGAAGTGAAATTATACTGGAGCCGGATTTTTAAAAAATGACAAGATTTTAGATTCGCTGGAGCCGAAATCCAGTAAACCCCTAATAATTAATTATGTTTTACTTACTAAATTAAATACAGAACAAAAAATTTGTATGAAAGTTAAAAAAGACAGGATTGATTTAATTGACATTCATTTAAAATAAATCAACACACTTACTTTTTAGGCAGTTTAGAAATATTTTGCTTTTGGTAAATAATAATCAACACTGTAAGAGCACTATTAAGAAGGGCCATCTGCACATTCTGTGGGCATTAAAACAGAAGATTAATAATATAGAAATCAAAGCATGAAATAAAGATAATGCAATGGCATTCTCTTACCTTACATATAGATTTGTAATACACATCTTATTCAGACAATCATTTCTACACTAAAGACAATATCATCAAGCTATACTTTTCTACTGATAATCTTAACACTACTTCTGTTCATATATATTTTTTAAATGAACACTAAAGCCCAGTGAGTCCAGAATGGGGTACAGCGTTATACAAGTTCCAATTTAGTGTTATTGAACAAATGATTTAATAACTGCAATGAGCTATAAAGAACTCAACTGCAATAATAATTAGATTTTTATGTACCGGAGTCTCTTTGAGAAGATCAAGCACCAAACTATTGAAATCATGATAGCATGTTATTACCTTTGCTATAACATTAACCAGTGACACTAAGAGTTTTTCGGCAAGGCTTGTCTGTATCAAAAGTTGACTAAGGATCATATAAGAGGAAACCATGTGATCAGCAAGGTCATGTGACTTAAGACCAACAGTTATTGCTGGCATTAATGTCATAATAACCCCTTCTGTTGGAGGACCTGTCATCAAAGTAGCAAGAACTGTCTGTGTGAAAAAAGAGATAACACGATGCAAATGTCGAGCTGATGGCACTCCCGAGTCATCTGTGTTAGCCTAAAAAAGTAAAAGGTGCATGACATGTGTTAATAGGGGATAAGTTTGATATCATGTTTTCTGAACTAGATTAATAATGGAAAATTAGGAAGGTAGCTATTTAATAATGTATTAGTATGGCAAGGTTTTTTATATAAAAGCTTTATAAACAAGAAAATTAGGTCTTGTTTTTAAAAGTAATTAAATAATCAAATTTAATCAGGTATATGAACTTCATTTTCTCTATAAATTCTCAAATGTATGCTAACAAACAACGCTTTACTCCATAGAGTTTTGAATTTTTAATAGTGTGTTGTTTTCCTGGCTTGTTCAGGCAACCCATTCCATCCCTGAATGCCAAATGGGAAGGAGGAGGATTTTAATGTGTTTGTTCTTGCGAATGGAAAAGTGTTTTTATCCCAAGGTCTATCTGAGTGTTGGATTAGATTATTTCTAAGTTAGAATTTAATGCCCTCACCTCAATGTGCTTTGTCAGCAAGTCACAAATGAACCCAAGAAATCCCTTTGCAGTTCTGCAGTGTGCTACAAGAGTCTGTCTCGGTAGAAAACTACCACCTTTCTGCAAAACAAATAGATTTCATTCTAGCTTATTTACCGTAAATGAGATACAAGTGTCACTAGGAAATAATATGACATATAAGAAATAGTTTTAACAAACGCCACATACCTTTACTGCCTCAAGCCACTTCCATTTTGTGCATTCATTGCTGTTTAATTTTAGCAGACGCAAGGCCATGATAAAAGGTTCCTGATCATGATAAGGGAGCACGCACATCATTAATGCATCTACATTTCGCAAGTGAACATTGTATCTGAAATAAATGTACAATATCAGCTTTATTCAGGTATGATCATATTATTTTTATAGCCCAGCTTAAACTACAAACAGAAAAATGTTAATTATAGGATAAATGTATGTTAAGTTAACATTGGTTATACAAAAAGAAAATTTTCAGTAATGAAAACTTTTTTTTTAAAAAGGGTCATCAAGAAAAAAAAAATTAACAGCCTAAGCGAATAAATTTATTTTAACACTTCTGGTACTGATCTACTTTTTGCAATACATGCTTACATAACTGGATTTTATTTTACTAATTATTACCCGTTACCAGTGACCCAGACATTATTTTGGAATAGGCCGAAATTTGATAGATTTGCAAAATTGTTTTTTCAAAAAAATTTTGTTGTTTAAAAAAATTGCAAACAATATTAAAATAATTATCTGTTCAGAAATGGATAATGATGTTAACGAAGCTGTTCTCTCTGGTTCACACTTTTCTTTCATGAATAAATACATATATTAGCTCTTAATGTACCAAAGCATGGTAATCTGCGGTTTACCGTTTAGTACCAAAGAGCGGTAATGCGCGACTTGATAGAACTCTCTTTAGAAACTAAATTACAGAAAATAAAAACTATTCAGTGCGGGATGAACGATGTTTTTGACTTCCGGCAATGGCGGCTGTTTACCTCACTAGTGTTTTTACGTTTTTTTTTTCAAAGATGCGATTTCGCTATACTTTATTACTAAAATAATAGTACTAAACTACAGGAAAAAATAGTTTTAAACTCAAAACTGTCTTGTTATTCTAAAAGATGACGTCAATATGACCATAATTAAAATGGATTTAACGCAATTTCTTAAATTTTATAACCGGTTGATCGCAATTCGGGAAATTCTTACGGTACTGAGGCGGAAATTTTCCGAAAACCTTATGGCACATTAAGAGTTAGATAAGGATAGATATGATTTTTGAAACAAGATTATAGAAATAAAAATATATTTTTAAAATGTGAAGGTATTATTTGTGCACATGAAGTCAAGGAAAGACAATAATGTAAAATCTATAATCAATTTTAAATAAAAATATTTATTATACATAAAAGTTAATGGCAATAAAAATATAATATCTTTCAGTGAGTGCGATAATTCGCCATTGCTAGGAAACCATATAACAGATGTGCAAAAAATTTTTTAGTTATTGGTGATGTTCATAAAGCAAAATAAAATTCAACTATTCCCACAACAGTGAAACATTCAGCCGTGACTACAGTGAAAAGTCATATCCTTATTTTTCTGTTTATATTTGATTACCCTCTATGTGGCAAATAGACATGCTTGGGACAATGGAAAAATTCAGCTGGTGAGAATCTGTGTAGACCTGTGCAAAAAAGACGCGCCCCATACTACAAGGGTTGAATCATTGATGGGAGTTAAATAATTCGAATTTAAAACAATGAATGCGACAAATCCTTTTCAAAAGCAACACTACTTGAAAAAGAAATTCCTAGGAGACCTGATCTTTCCGTACCACCTTTTCCATCATCAAAGCTGATGCTGTACTTGAGCTTAATGAATACAACACGTGGAAAACAAAACAGAGACTGAAAAGGTGTGAAAAAAAAATTAATACTTAACCAACAGCCCCATAAACATGATTTGTGAGTAGAAAAAAACCAGCAACCTGTGAACCATCCATTCCATAGCTTTATGTGCTTCTCTTAACTGCATGTAAGGCGACAGCTGAAGGAGAAATCTTGTGAGTGTTATATCTAGCTGTTTGTTGACATCTGACGTTTGCACATAGCGCTGCAAGGATTGAGATGATGGGCTAAACAAGTTTTGCTCATACTCCAAGAATCTGTCATCTTTTTCAATCAATTGCTGAAGGCCATTTATACCTGAAAGAAAGAAAATACACTCTACAATGTAAGACAACCATATTTGATTGGAATAACCACTTGGACTAATTGAGAGCTTTTTTAAAATATCACCCTTTAAAATCAAATTTAGCAGCTTTTTTTATTTTTAATAAATTCTAATTCCTGAAGTAATTATTCAGAATTTAAATAAGTAGCATAAGAAACTAGCAGTATACAAGCCTACTAAGTTAAAAACCTACCAATATTGTAGAAATGTTGCTTCTCAAATTTGGCAGCTTCTTTATCATCATATAGAAATGAGGCCTGTCTAAGATCTCCACTTAGAAGATACTGAGTTTCAGGCACTGCAAGTTTTTTTAATTGTGCTGCCAAAGATGTAGCCATTTTGGAAGAAAAGTTGGGGTCCTTATGATTTAGAATAGTTTTTTTAGTATTACCTGGAATAGAAGAACAAAAGTATCTTTTAAAATATTCATTTATATATATAACAGAAAAATGGGCTGCTGTTGTGTTGATTTGGAAGGTGTTATTACTGCAAGTATTTCCATTTCTCAGCTGTTATAATCTATTTCAATGTGGCAAGCTATCAAAACCAGCAACACAAAACAGTTACTGACTCTGTTTAATTATAGAATTTCTCAATATCAACCTCTTGCATCAAAATAAAAATATGAAGGAAAATAAACCAACAGTATCTCGTACACCTAGAATAAAATAAATTCACCACACTCACATTTAAAGCTGCCTGCCTATACAAAATCTCTATAAAAAATGCAACAAAATCTGTCTGCATCTTTACATATTATATATATATATATAAATTTTATTTAAAAAAACTTCTAATTTCTGGAAACTGCTTAAGAGTGCTTGTTGTTTCTTCCTTTCTACAATAGTTTGGTAAACAATAATACTTGTTGATTTTTGTCATCATTTTACTTCTTCTTGTTTTGTACTAGAATGTATTAGTTTCACATAAAAATTGGAGCATTGCTACAAATACAATCAATTTTAAAAAATTCATTTTACATCTGAACACCATGAGTATGAAACCTTCAATTGATTTCCTAATTTTTTTTAAAATCTTGTTTTTTGTGTATAAGTTTTATCTAAAATGTTAATTTCTTCTAATTGCAATCCTTCTCAAAACTCAAAGGTGAACATCCCATTGGTGAATAAACTAGCAAGCACACCTCTAGGCCTAAGATCAACAGGTGCGAGGGAGAATTCTAGAGACCACCATGTTAACTTCATGTTATTAAGAGCCTGATGCCAGCTTGCTAAGCTAAAAATAACAGTGACAGAACGCAATTGGTTCAATTAATTAATTAGAATGTCTCTTAATATTACACTTCTTTTAATTAAGATTTAATTACATTGTTAGGGAAAATGTTAGTCACTTATACTCATAAAAAATAGCATAACTGGCTCAGTTAACTGTAACTCAAGTAAATCAGTAGTTTTTTAGTGTGAGCACTAACTGAAAAAGTATAAAATAAAAAGTCATTACTTTCTGTTGTCACTGTTGTAATTTTTAAAATCTTGGTTTATTAGTGTATTTTTCCTTATTCTTATTATTAATATTATGGTGCCTAAATAGTTTTTAAGATGATAATTAGTAATGGTGCCACTGTGGACAATGTGGTGACATTACACAGGACCAGACCTCCCCCTGTCACACTTTTCTTATACTTTATACCCACTCCCACCTCTGGAGAGTGGCATACTTTATACTTTATTGATTATAATAATAATAATAGTAATAGATGGCCCCTAAATTTTTTAATCTATTGTCTATTGTTAATAAAAATTTTCTGAAGTGACTGTATACTGATTATACTGTATTAGGCCTATTTAATAATCATTTCATAATTAATGAACAGTACTTAGTACAGGGGAGTACAGTGTAACCGTAACTTAGTACTGTAACTTATAACTCAATTATAACTGTACTCTACAGTAGTGTTGTCTACCGTATCTAATATCTACAGTACAGTGTCTTCTCTTAGACAGTTAAGACAGTCAGTGTCTACACTCAGACTACACTGACACTGTCTAAGTCTACACTACACTGTCACTGAGACTACAACTACAGTAGTCTTGAGTAGTGATCAGTAGTGAGTGACTACAGTTGAGTCTACAGTCACTACAGAATTAAATGGAAAAGACATAAACAAGGTAAGGGTTAGCCTGACCGGACGTTACAAAACAGCGAACGTTTTGGCAAAGAGCCTTTATCAACGAACATACAATACACAAATAAAACGAAAATAAAAAAAGAAGGAACTTAGCTGCGGTGAAATCCAAAGTATCCAAAAAAGTATCCGTCCGGTCAGGCTAACCCTTACCTTGTTTACGTCTTTTCCATTTAATTTTGTATAAGCCTGATTGCAGTCCTACCCCTCATTTAATTCATATTCATATATCATTCATTTAGTCACTACAGACACTGTACTACAGTCTACAGTTTCAGACAACACTACAGTACAGTATAGTATTATTACATGTACCGCCACGGTGTACGTAGACACTTCGATAATAAAATTTTCAATATTCATATCATGTCATACATGCTCGTATTTTTTTTTATTGTACAAGTTTGATTTAATTTCTTTAAACATACTTATCTAGCGTTTCCATACTCCCAATCGCCATGCATGCAAAATACATGAGGTAGGTTCTGTCAAAGTAGATTACTCGATTACTTACATATTTTACAATAGTTATATTATTTTAAAATTTCAAGGTATTGTTTTGGTATGAAATGTACATTTAACTTGAATAAATAACATTATTTTTTAAATAATTAGAGTTTTTTATATTGAATGCACAATGTAAATCACAAAGTTTTTATTTTGAGGGATTTTAAAGACAATTCTTTACATATATCGATACCATTATTTAATCTTCAATGTTTGAAATTTCATAAAAAAACACAAACCTACAAAAACAACACTTTATAGATTGTAATATGTAACAAAACAAAATAACACGAAAGAGATAAAACGGATCTTTCTCCGATAAATTAATCAAATTAATAATTTAGCAATTTAAATGCATACGTATTTTTATTTCTATTAACAAAAATTGACGAATATAACATTATTCATTTAAATTAGGAAAAATAGAGTGCCCATAGATGCAGAAATTAAAGAGGGCACACTGCGCTGGGCAGGACACCTAGAATTCAATATCTACTGATAGAGAAGTAAAGAAGGTATACCACCAAAACCCCAGAGGGAAACGGCTAAAGGGAAGACCAAGGCTCAGTTGGTTGGATGATGTAGAGAAAGATCTACAACTATACATCCAATATTGGAGAAGAAAGGCATCATTGATAAGGCCTGGGTGGAAGGAGATCGTGAGGCAGGCCCAAGACCTAGATGGGCTGTGGACAGGACACTGTAGCGAGTAGCGACACGAGGATGAATGGACGGTATGGACACTTTGATGTGACGTCACGTTTCTTAAACGCATCCTTCCCCTCGTTACAAATGTGTGTCCCCCCACCTCCCGGTGCGTGACGTCATTTATGGACGTCTCTTGTGAGTCAAAATGACACATCGCGCATAGTTAATTTGTACGAACGTTTTTCAGGTGTGTTATTACTGAAGTTGCTGTCATACAATGAACGACTTACCAAATAAATACATTATCACGTGATTTTATGTATTTCTCGTAAATTATGAGTAAATTCATTTAACATGAATTGTAGGAAAGTTAATGAGAGAAGCCCAGCAACTAAAAGAATATGGTTAGGATCACCAGAGTTGAAAAAAAAGAGATTGTTTCAAAGGATAAAATCGGAGTGCGTGTCTGGGACTTAAATGCAGCAAACCGAAAATCTTCGGAGGGGATCGAGAATTTATTTGATTGTGAAAAACAAAGTCGTTATCAAATGGGCAAATGTTGCGAAGGTGGTGAAATCGATTACAAAACGAAGATCGAGGACACTAGAGAATGTTAAAAATTGCTTTTGATATGGACAACAGTAAAACAGAAGAAAAAAATAGGATTTAGTTCATTTTACTATGTATTTTAGTATTAAGCAGTATTTAAAATCGAAGTTTTAACTACATTTTAGTAAATATACAGTGTTTACTTATTGTAAACAACCATATCAATAATGTATAATGTTAATAATAATATGATTTTTTTATTGCATGGGAACAGATTAACAGATACATCTTTCCCCGTTAATTTCCTGTAGAAAAAAATACGTTTGGTTTACGTCCTATTCGGTATGCGTCCAAAGGTCTGGAACGGATTAAAGACGTAAACCAAGGTTCCACTGTATATATATTTGGTGACGATCAAAACTGCCCTGGTAAAATCGGTCCCGGTCTAAACGGCCCCAGACATTTTTTTTTACGAAAAAATTACTTTGGGGCCGTCCATAAATGACGTCACGCACCTAGGGGGGGAGGGGGGTCACACTTTTGTGACGATGCGTGACGTGGGGGAGGGAGGGGGTTGAAGAAATGTGACGTCACATCGAAAGGGTAACTTTAAATAAAACTTCCACTTAAATATTTGGTCACTTAAAATTAATTTAATGACTTTTTAAAAAAAATTCAGTGCTTCTCAAAATGCCATTCGATAGGCTATCAGACGCCGGTTGGCGTAAGTTAACAAGACACGAAAATTAAATATAATTATAATTCTTAAGTTTGAGAATCCACAAGAGAACATACGAAATTGTAACCCTGCGTCGTTTGTTGTTGACATCAAAGCTTTGTAACCGCAATTTCGTTTGTTCACTCGCGGCAGGAGTCTGCGAAGTTTTTTTTTTTTGGTTGGTTATCCCCCCCACCCCCCCC
>MUZC01003371.1:48153-70876 GCA_002072015.1 Radix auricularia
TTTTCTTGATTCTGCAGTTTCCTCTCTGAAAGGAAAGAGCGAATTTCTTAGCGTAGACACTGTCCGGGGTGAACATTTTACGCATACAAAAGGACAAAAAATCTATATTTTATATTTACAAGTATTTACAGTGACTGTTTCCAGCCCCGCCAATTTGTTGTATTATTATTTAACTTTAGTTTAGTCTATATTTGTTTTAAATTTGGTCTATTAAATTTTGAATTTTAGCTCTAAAGAGGATCTCTATTAAATTTTCTGTATATGTGTGTTTGTTAAATATTACATTTCTTCTGCATTGCCAAATATGCTGTCTGTATTCTGCTATCAGACGTAAGCTGATGACATGTTGGGTTGTGTTGTGGGATCTAGGGATTGTGTTCAAGGCAATCGCTTTATCTATATTTACTGGGTGAATCGTTCCCGCTTTTAATAGTAGTGTTAAAGTAGTTTTAGTTTGTTGTATTGCTGTGCAGTCCATAAACAAGTGTCTCTCTGTCTCTATTATTGAATATTTACAGAGAGGGCATCTTGGTCTCTGGAGTGTCTGTTGTTCGAGCCTTTGTGAGGTTGGCGTCATATTATAAATAAGGCGAAAAGTTATTTCTCTAGCCCTCGGTTCTATTTCTTTAATGTGTAAGTTTTTGAAGGTGTCATTTATTTCTGTTGTATTAAATTGTCGCATCCACTTGATTCGCTCAAGGTGAGGGGTTTTCTTTAGTTCTCTGAGATGATGGTAAATTTCTTTGTTCGTTTTATTGACTAACGTTTCATTACTTCTTATGGCGCGTAAGCATGCCTGGTAAAAATAGGGGAGTCTCGTCCCCAGGTAATGTGGTGTGTTATTGTTGATAGGAGTCAGGCGTGTCAGTCTGACCCCTATGTAGTAATGTGTTAAGGAGTATTCTTTATGATCCTGAATGGCCTGTCCTATAAATTTTATCCTCATAGCTTCTATTTTTGTCTCTATATCTTGTAGATTTATTCCTCCTTCTAATTTAGTCTGCATTAAAGTTGATTTCTTTATGTTCCATTTCGTGTTCTTAAAAATAAATCTTCTAATCATTTGGTTAATTGTGTTTAGAATATTTGGAGGAATGTTAAAAATATTCCCTACGTAAATTAATTTTGGTATTATTAAAGTATTTACTAGTGTACTCCTACCAAATATTGTTTTAGCTGCGTATTTATATCGCGTGATGATTTTGTTAACAAATTTTACTAGTGAATCCCATGTTTCTTTATGTGTTTCCCATGGGTTGTTTGTGAAGGTTAATCCGTAAATGAGTAATTCTTTCTTTCCTTCCAAGTTAAGGGGATAGTCGTCCTTATTTGTAAGTTTTCCTATTCCCATGATTTCCGATTTCTTGATGTTAAGTTTTGATCCGCTTGCTGATCCGAATTCCTCGAAGGTTTCCATTATTCGTTTGATTGAGTTGTTGTTTTGTGTAAAAAATATAGTGTCGTCAGCGTATGCTAATAACTTTCTTTCTCCTCTATTGGGTAGGTGTATTCCTTTTATGGTGCTATCTAATCTAATTTTTTCTAATACTGGCTCTATGGCCAGGATATACAAGTAGGGCGAGAGTGGACACCCCTGCCTAACAGATCTTTGTATTTTTATTCCTTCCGATAGTGTATTATTAATGAGTAGCTTACTAATGGGATTTTTATATATTATTTTAACCCAGTCACACACGTAGTTTCCTAGGTTATTTTGTTTTAATATTTTGTGTAGGTATGTGTGAGATATAGCGAACACGTTGTCCGCAATGTCCTGAACGCTCAATACATGAATGCATTGGCATGCAAGCCAGTAATCATAATTTGTTTGGGTGTTGTGTAACTTGAAAATTTTCATCTTTTTATTGTTTTATGTGATTATTGTTTTGTTTTTTGTTGTTGTAGTAAATGTATGATCAAAATGACACATTTCTAAGCTTATAATCTCTTATCATGGTAAGAAACTCAAGAAACTACATAAGATGTATAAATAAAATATCAGAGCAAATATAGTTAGCCTACCTATTGAATAAGAGTGAAAATTGACGAAATTTTAGCAACAGATGATTATTAACAACCAAGAATCCGATACTGAAAAAAATAGAACTGCTAATACCAAATCTTTGAAAATCAAGGCATCTATTTAGGTTTCCTGATTATGATAATAAAAAAAATATTTGAATGTAAAAACTCTATGGGTTATAAAAGTGGTTCTCAAATGGTGGGGCGCGCGAGGCTCCTTATAGGGGGAGTGGGCTCGTTTTACCTCAGCAGAGGTGTAGGCTACTTATAACAATTTTATAGACAAATGATACTATTTACAGTCTTCTTCCAATAAGAGGTGGGGGTGATATACATGATAGAAAATAATTAAGAAGCACTGGGTTATAAGGGCATTTATGGATGATGTAGGAAATAGGTACTCCCCAGGAAATTGTGATAGGGGAATGACATCTTTTGGCAATGTTATTAAAAGTGGAATGTTTTTTTTTTTAGAACGTGACTCAGTCAGGAACAACATTCGGTCATTAATAGAGAACCCTTGTAAAATAAGGTTTTATATACGGATTTGGGACATCAACGAAACAAGGGATCATCATTGTTAATGTTATCCTATATAATATAGGATTAAACTGCTAATAAATTTTGTTTATATAAGAGAATGTATATTAAATTTTGTAATAAGACTCTCATTTTAACTAGAAGCTGTATGTATTCTTTATAATGTAATCTCAGATTACAGATTACATTGGGTACATAGTTAATTAATTTATTTTTTCGGTTAATAATATTATGTCTAGTAACAAATCATATAATCTAAAAATAGCTAAAATGCATATAAATTTGCAATGAATGTCGGAATGATAAACAGCTTTTCAAGACAACATCTTTTGCCCAACCATTGAACTGTTGGCTTCGTTAGTCTGTATGAATATTTCATTTCTTTTGTTCCCAAAAGTGGACACTTCTGGTCAACATACAACTTCTCCTGACGATGTTCACGCCCAGCACAGTGGGGCAGGAGACATGTGTGGAAACTAGCGATGAACTGACGCGCATCTCGCAGATCCTCGACAACATTCCTTCTTTGCCAGAACTCAACACTACATGTGAGTTGTAAAGGTCAAGTTCACTTTTAAAGCATCAAACAATGAGATTGTTTCTAAAATTTGATGAAGATTGAGAGGGGAAACGCGTAATTATATGCTGCAGTGAAAACTCGGAGCTACAATCATATTTCTTCCCTTAACTGTCGGAATAAGTTTGCTGAACAGTTCTGGAAGATTTTATGTAAATAGTTAAAAAGTTTTTTTTTTATTTTTTAAATTGTCTATTTGAGTTTAAGTTCAGAACTTGTGGCACAATGTAACACATAATTTTATACTCTTAATGCATTGGTAAGTGCACGTTTTATACTCTTAATGTCTTGGTAAGTGCACGTTTTATTCTCCTAATGCCTTGGTAAGTGCACGTTTTATACTGTTAATGGCTAGGTAAGTGAACAAGTTGTATACTCTTAGTGTCTTGGTAAGTGCACGTTTTATACTCTTAATGTCTTGGTAAGTGCAAGTTTATACTCTTAATGCCTTGGTAAGTGCACGTTTATACTCTCAATGCCTTGGTAAGTGCACACGTTTTATTGTCTTTAATAGGGGCCGTCCATAAATGACGTCACGCACCTAAAAGGGGGAGTGAGGGGACGTGCATGTGTGACAAAGGTGTTTTAAAAATGTGACGTCAGATTGAAAAGTGCAACTTAAAATAAAATTTCCACTGTAACATTTGATTGTTAACAAACACATTTTTGTCACCGACTTCAAACGTGTTAAAATGTTAGAGTGAAGACTTACACTAAACATATACTCAAATTATAAAAAAGTAGTTTCAAAGCTTTGTGACGTCATATTGAAGGGAGTCTAAGCTTTTAGTGACGCAGTGTGACGAAAAAAAAGGGGGGGGGGTTCTTTTATGGATGGCCCATAATGCCCTGGAGAGTGCACACATTTTAACGTCTTAATACCCTGTTAAGTGCACAATTTTGAACTTCTTAATACCTTGGTAGATACACGTTTTGTAGTCTTAATGCCTTGGTAAGTACACTTTTTATAGTCTTAATACCTTGGTAAGTAACGTTTTATTATCTTAATACCTTGGTAAGTAACGTTTTATAGTCTTAAAATGCCTTGGTAAGTGCACAAATTAGAACGTCTTAATACCTTGGTAAGTCCCCAAGTTTGTTCGTCTTAATGCCTTGGTAAGTGCCAAAGTTTGATCTTCTTAATGCCTTGGTAAGTGCACAAATTTGAATCAACCGGAAGTCAGGTTGTTGGTAAAAAAGGTAATGGAAATGAGAATGTTATTTTAGGTTTTCACTGATCTTGCAAACATTAACCTTGCCATTGGGCAAACAAGAAGTTGGTTTCATCTGAAATACAAGGGAGGAAAGAACTCGCAGTATTTCATTTTCCCCGCAGTAAAGTCTAAGTGTTATTTCTAGCTAGTGGCTACCATTGTTGAACGTTTGCTAGATCGGTTAGCTTTTTCAGCATATCTAATTTCGCCTAAACGAATTTCAAGATCATTTTCAAAATTGGTGGGGTGGAGAATAGCTTTTTGAAACAAATTCTTTGCATTTACAATTTATTTTTGTAACGAGCGCAGTTTTGTATTTTATGCATTCATTTTTACGTAATGTGGTTATGGCTTTTAAACGAAAAGCGATTTCTTGGAATAAGAAAAAGGTTGTTTTTTTTTGGTTGAACGTAACAGCATTCACGCAAGATGAGAACAGCACTCGAGGACATATACCCAGTCACCGATGTCCAGCTGGAGGGTGGACCCCACAAATCCACAACTCGTCTCTGTGTCCATGGGCAATCGAGCATGACATGGATAACACGAGGTCAGTAGGTCATTGTCCACTTCCTTAGTCTCAGCGTGGATGTCTCTTACCTCTGCAGTTACTTTAAACGTGTTCCTCTGAAATGTGTACTCGTGAAATAAGCGTAAAACACATCGCTCGGCAATGTTGTTTCTTTATTTGTTTATAACAATGCTCATATTTATCGGGCTCCGTCTCCGTCACCTAAAAAGCTGCCATTAAGCTCCTGAGTGTTTCGTGCTCGGTCTAGGATTGCGTTCCAACTTAATTTGTTTAGCTCCCAAGTTTGAAATCCAATCCACGAGTTCCTGTTTAGAGTCTGGTCATCAGTCCTCCTTTACTATCTCCACAAATAACCTTCTATTGCCCTAGCAAACGCTGGTGGTTTATACAAACCATTTTTGAAAACAAGTGATTGTACACAGTAACAGACATAATTAAACAGCCATTTACTATATGTGAGACATAACTAAAAAGTATCGATTATTTTATAAGCTTTTATTTAAGTCACACTGTTTGTATGCTGTATTCATCCGTCAAATCTTGTAACGTAAAATTAAACAACTTTGGATGGTCCTAGAGATCTCAAACTTTTACCGCAGTTAGATCTTGGATGAAAACGTATTGTATCAAAATTTCAGACCGATTGAATTTGCCGTTATTAAATAGTTAGACAGTTCGTTTCAGTTGATGTATCATGTAAAAATATTGGGTTTAATGAACTGTTTTAGGCAATTTCCAGCCACTAAAAAGTATTAAATCACTCTGGGCCACTGAAAATCCATTATTTTAGGATCATCATTCATTAAAAAAAACTTCAGGTATGTAGTAATCCATAAGCAGTTTAATTTTTGTTTTAATGAAATCTTTCAAAGATTCTGCAACGTCTACTTATTTTCAATCGTTACTTATTAGGCACTTGTTGGATCCTCGTGTGAAATATATGAGGAGCTATCGAACACAAGGGAACAATATTTGGTATTTTGTTCCGAAGTGGCAAGCGCGCTCGACTGTCGTTCCGATGGTCACGAGTTCGAATCCATGGGAAGCCATGGACTCGTTCCTGGGGCCTAGGGCGTCCCCGAGTCCCACCCAGCTCCAAATGGGCGAAAAGCGGCGGGGTAATGAGTGGAACCCTTAGCATGTGAACGCTGCATCACTTGCCAAAAAACAACTGCTGCCTTGCAGATGGTCTTGGCTGACCAAAGGCTATGGAAGCAAATCCAGAAAATACAGCAGGCTGAAGTCGGAGAGCACGGGCCAAATTTGCACAAAACTCGTGGCACGCAAAACTCAATATTCAATATTGAGAACGAAGAAGAAGAGTTCCGAAAAAAAGATAATTTTTCTCGAACTATATCTTCTAAAATTGCTATGAGTTCAGTTTGAGCTTTAGATGACACTTTTTTAAAAAACCCTTTTCCCCCATGATGTTCTCCGAATGCTCGAACTTAATTTGCATGAAAATGCATCGGGTCCATAATACCGCCTTTATTGCAACTGTATTGTCCACTCTGTTACCACAAAAAGCCAAATTCAAATTTGCTGGGATTTAATAATGTCAATGTAAAACATTCTAACAAGAATTTCTTGCCACTTTGTTTTGTTTTCTTTACAAGTTATTCCTATTCTATATTAATATTATATTCTTTTTTTTTTAAATTTAAAGAATCCGATTTCTATTACTTCTACCTAAAAAAAAACAACAACCTATGCCATGTTGAACTTCATGAGTGGCTAATTTTGTATTTATGGGAAATAAGTTTTAATTCCACTAAATAAGCCATTTTGTCCATTATTTCTGATGATTAAAAAAAACAAAAGACAATAAAGTTAAAATAAAGATGATTTGGAAGCATTAACCATATAAGAACAGCAGCAATTCTTTCCCAGTAGTTTCCTTTCGTTAAAATCAAACTTGAATCAATTATAATATTCACTAGCACATTATTGCCAACACGGCAGCATTAGAATCATAAGAATTAATAATAATAACTGATTTTGAAATTTTTGGCATCAATAGAAATGTTCACATATTTTATTTAGTTTCTTCATTTCTTTCAATGTTTTATCATGTCTTTTCTTCTTTCAATGTTTATTTTTAAGTTAATTAACAACAAAGAATTTGCCACCCTAAATAAATGGCCACCCCTAACAATGCACAGCTCGGAGCATTCGATAGTCGTATGTTTCAAATTGATAGCGCACAGTAGTTTTGCCTTTTCAACAGGAGCATATGTTAAATTTTACGAATAAATTAAGTTGCCACCACATCAGTGGTCGCTTTTTCATACCACTTAAGCCTCTGGTTTTTCAGTACGGTAGCATTAATATAGAAATAATTTATATCTAATAAGAAGTTTGATGTTTTAGCAGATGAAACGCTCACATGCTTTTAAGTAGCTTCATTATTTCTTTTACAAATTTCTTTTTTTTTTAAAGTTCCATATAAAGCTTGACTTTTTTATTAAAAATTTTCGTTGTTAGAAACTAATTAACGACTAGAAATTGTCTGCCCTGTCAAAGTGCCGCCCGGGGCATGCTCCCCCCCCCCCCCCCCCGCTACATCACTTATTCATACAAATTTGTATTTACGCTTCGCAGCTTTGTACATGATACATATTGTAGATAAAAGCGTGTCATTAAAAAAAGATTTGTTAAAAATTATTTTTTCATAGAATATGCACTGCGCGACAAAACATGTACAGGCTGAACGTGACTGAACTCCCCTTGCTTTAAAACACGGGGATGTGGTTGTCGATGGCTGGACTGAACTCCAGTGAGAGGTGGAGGTGAACAATAGCAGACGTTGACATAGAAATACATAGAGATAAACTAAAAGTGCATTAATTTATTTATGGTACATTCTATCGATCAGAAATTTTGAAACGATGCATTGTTAGGTAACAAGATTATGTGCAAAATTTCTGCTCGATAGCATCATGGAAAGTGGGTAATTTTTTGCGCGAACGGGCGGGCCCACGACAGAGAAAGACGACGGTGAAGTTAATATAAGGGACTTAAAAATAATTTGAGATTTGTTCGACATGTTACCAGATGTAAAACGATTGTATTTGTATTCATTGCTGCGATTTCTTATACATAATAATCAAAATAGATTTAAAAACTAGAACTGGATTTATATAATCATGCTTTTAAGTAAATTACTATCCATCTAATTCTGTTTGGCTTCAAAAACTTTCGGTTTGACTGCAGGAATCTATTACAAATGGTAAAAGCAGTAGTACACTAGTTTTTGGATTAATAAAGAAATGTACGAAAGTGGTAAGAATTATTGTTTCTGATTGGAAAACAAGATTTATATATTTTTTCCAGATTTACTTATAATTATAAGTGTTTGAAACTAACTTATTAAAAAATTTGATTGTGCCTCCAGGTTTCCATCGACCATCTGGTATGCCCGTTGTCTGTGTGGCCACTGCGCCACTAGCCCCCGTAACAATAGATACCACTACTGCAGGGCGCTGTACTATGCCCACCCCGTGATAAAGAAAATTTGTCTAAACGGAGTATCCAGATATGTGTCAACTTTCGAGAGTTTCCCCATTGCCTGCATCTGTGCGCATCACGAGCACAGGGAAGTACGATGATTTTAACAGGCAGTTAAGATTGTCACTGGTAGCATTGGTTTACGTACAGCAAACATCCTGGAAATGTTTCGGTGGAATGCGGAAGATGAACTAAATGGGGTGGGGGTATAACAGAGAAATAAAAAAATAAGGATTTCATTAAAGCTATGACTTTGATGTTGGTTTATGATCTATACATTATTTAACACAGTTGAAACAACGTTTGTTCTAGGTACAATGTGGGTATGGGGAAAAGTTTTGGTGCTTAGGAAATAGTTGAAAATCTGTTTTCACGTCATTTTAATATCGGGAATAAATGGGCACATATTTTCATGTTCAAATAACTTACAAGGTCAGTGGTCCCCAAACGTTCAATGCCGTAGGAAATACATGGTTATTTTTCATGGGATGTCTAGGTTTATTAGAGAACTATAGATATAAAATACTCCCAGGTCTAAACAATGAAAACTGTTCTTACAAGCGCATTACGTAATTGCCTTTGCAAGGACATTGGAATTTAATGTTTTACGGATTGAATTCTTTAAGAAGGATAGACACAAATACTTAAAGATTAAACACTTGACACAAAGACTTAGTCGGAGTGTTCAAAATGAATATATAAACAATGTAATTTCTAAAGGTGACAATAAAAATTTATGGTCCTTTATTTAAGAAAAAAAACAACTCACATGAATAGCCACACTAAAATGCTTAAATAATAACACTTATAATAATAATGAAACCAAAGCTAAAATCCTCAACACATATTTTGCATCATCATTTTCGGCCTCAGGAGACAAGGGAATATTAATAAACTTAAATAAAATAGAAGAGATAGATATACAAACACACAAAAAAAAAAAATTAAAAAAATAAACAAAGCTACTGGTCGAGATGAATTGCCAGCAAAGTTATTAAAATAGCTATGCAATAAATTATCCAAGATCCTTGTTCTTTTTGAAGCCTTTATAAATCAGGATAAATTTCCCCATGATTGGAAATTAGCTAACTTAATTATCCTCTTTAAAAAGTGATACAAAGACCCTGGTAATTACAGACCTGTATCACGCACTACTTAGTTTCCATGTAAATTACTAGAATACATAATATATAGTAGAATAGTTCACTATCTAGACAAATATAAAGCCCTATGCCCACATCAACTCGGTTTTAGAAGAAAAAAAAAGATCACGTGAAACACAATTATTTGGTTTAAGTTTAATAGATGATCTGTCCAAAGGCCTAGATAATAATGTAATAGGCATAGTATTACTAGACTTATCGAAAGCATTTGAAAAAGTTCACCACTTTAGTTTACTAAAATAACTTAACTATCTGAGGTCCTATACATCATTGGATCCAAGACTTCCTTTTGAGTAGAGAGCAAACTGTACTAATTAATGGATCCAATTTAAGGGTGTACCAGATTTTGGCTCCGAAAAATGGCTCCGGCCTGATTTCAATTAATAATTCCGGCTGAGTTCGGCCCTAGCTGGGTTTCACAATTAAAATCTAATACACCCCTAAGCTAAATCAACAACAGTAACCATTATTCCTGGTGTAACAGATCCACAAGGAACTGTGCTAAGTCCCTTACTCTTTTGAATTTCAATAAATGATTTACCCAACAATATCTCAACAGGAACAAAAGTTAGGTTGTAAGCTATAACAATTAAGTCAGAACAAGATACGAAAATTTTACAAAAAGACTTAGATGAATTAATAAAATGGGAAACCAACTGGAGTATGTCTTTCCACCCATAGAAAAGTGTCAACTGCTAAATGTAACAAAGATATAGAGACAAATAAATAGAAACAAATAAATTTCAAAAAATTTCATTCATGGGAAAGAACTAAACCAAACAAAAGATGCAAAATACTTAAATAAATTATAAACTATCATGAAATCCCGATGTGAATAAATTTATTTAAAAAACAAACAAAACCTTAGACTTTATAAAAAGAAACTGTAAAAAAATAAAACTAAAATGCTACCTCACATTGGAGAGACCTGTACTAGAATATGCAGCTTCTATACGGGATCCATACACCAAAGAAAACATTGATAAACTAGAAAAGTTAAAAAAACAACAAAAAGAGCTGCATGATTTATTACTGGATAGTATTTAAAACTGACAAGAATAATATCATTAGTTAAATCATTAAACCTTGAAACACTAGAGCAGAGGTCTCCAAACTTTTCAGCTGGCGGGCCGGATTAGCTGTGAAACAGAGGTTGGCGGGCCGACTACACACAAGGATCCAAATAAGAAAGAATCAAAACATAGATGTTTTTTTTTTTAAATTAAATATTTAATACTAGCCGACCAGCGACGTAGCATACACCGCTAATGATTTAGTGACGGGTGAAGACTTCCTGAAAAACACAGTTGTCCCAATGGGGTGGGTTTGGGCAAACGACTGCGAGTGAATGAAAAGAAGGAACTCTGGAGAGAGCAATATACAATTGTACATCACAGAAAAAAGGTTTTGGAAGACACAGACATATCTTTTTGAATGTTTTGCCCTGTTAGCAAACCAAACCAGCCAGAATAGAAGAGAACAATGAAAAGGCAACGTGGCTCAAACGACTGTGTGAGATACCGAAATGACTGAGAACACAGGAGTGATGAGGTACGCATACACACAGCTGCGTTTACCTGGAGAACGAGGGATGGCGCCTAAAGTATTTATTTTATAAAAGTTATTTGTTAAGGAGAGTGTGTTACTACTTTTCTGTCACTGAGCACAACGGAAAGCACGAAGTTATTATGCCAATGTCGAGAAAGAAAGCTTTCAGCCGTGTTGCTAAGTCATGTTCGAAAAGAAAGTGGGAAATGAACGGGCACTGCTGAAAGTGTGTCAAGTTGTTGGCCTGTCTTACACCAAATACAAGACACGTTAATATCGTAGTTTTAGGTTCAGACATTTTAAATGACAAAGAATGTCTGCAGCAAAGACCAATTTCCATACCCAATCTTCATCAGACTTTCATTTACTTTATACATGTGGAAGAAAATCAGCAGTCCCGAGCCTGCGCTCTTCATGGGGCTTCCCGGAAAACCCCCTCAGCCCTCTGGCCCCCTAAGGGACGTAAAGACTGAGAAGCCCCCCCGGAGCGGTCGCTGCTACAAGCGGCCACCTGGGCGTCCAGGGCGCTAGGCCGAAAACGCCTCCCACTAAAGTGTGCCTCCCAAGGGAGGTGTGGAATTTCCCTACTGTGACTCGCTATCAACATAGTATCACTTTGGCGCCACCACGGCAAAGCTTACGAGTCTATATAGTTTAGATCGCCGCAAGGCGTGGGGATCATCACTGACCTAACTAGGGTTTAAACCCCACCGGAAGGTTTCCTCAGAGCTGGCGACCAAAAGCGTTTCCTAGCGGTACCTTTTGCTATTCCGTACTGGCGCTCCTGGCCCTAAACCGGCACCGCTCAACAGCGTTGCTAGTTAATTGAGGGGGACGAAACGGTCGCTTCGGAGTAACCCGACCCTCAACGGGTACTTTGGTTTTCATCATCGGCATTGCATCTAAATGCTTTGCCTAAGATCCGTACAGCGACTGTAATCATATATGACTAGCACCTAGCGCCTAACAACGGTCTTCGGCTGTCCAAGCCAGGGGTTTGTCAGTTTCAGGTTGTGGTCTGCTCCACAACCTTACTCGTCTGGCGAACCACGTAGAGGTCACCCCTTCTCTCATTTACTTTATAAGAAGTCACGTATTTCCTTTTTTAATTCAAATATTCTACTCAGAAATTTCTCACAACTTAGCCATCTTAATCCTGTGTAATATGGTAAAGCGTGTGATTCTTTGTGTGTATCTTTAAACATTTCTCTGAACTGTCTATGATTGAGCTCATGCAACATTATTAAATTCACCATTTTCACCACAGGATTCCGTAAACTGCTAATGTCCACATTTTTAGCACACAAAGCTTGCTGCATGGTGAATAATAAAGTGCAGAAACATTGGTTTTGGAGTCGGTTTCTCATTACAAATCTGCTTCTTTTGTCCAACCAAGCCTTTTTTAATGCCACTCATGTTCTTTCCTCCATCAACAGTCAAGCAAGTGAAGTTAGTCCAATTCAAGTTAAAATCAACAATTTAAAAAAAAAAAACTCTTCTACATGCTATGTAGGCCAGCTCTTGTGTTATGTTCATATCTTTATCTTTATCTAATGAACACAAGCAGTTGAGAGTTGGAACTGCTGTCCAGCGATTCATCAATTGCAATTGAAAAATAGCGAAGTTTGCTTGCATGTTTATACGCTTTTATTTCGCTTATTGATTATTGAGTACAATGTGTTCACCCAAGTATGCAACATTGCGAGCAGTGGTATTTGCACCCAAAGCTACATTTTAAAACCCTTTTAACATATTTGGGCAAAGTTCCTCAGCTGCCTCCAACAAACATTACTTCAATAATTCACCATCTGTAAATGTTTTGCCACCTTTATCCAGGACATAGACAACTTTATAACTGGCCTTGGTTAAGGATTCATTTTCATGTGAGGATTTACTTAGCAATTTCTTCTGAAATGTGAGTTGATATTGTAATAAAGAAAATTTTTCAGCACGGACTTTACCATTCAGTTCACAATATATATTTCCCACGATGTTTGCCTTCATAACGACGGTGCAGATTGTTTTTTTTCACCACAGCCACGGTTTCATTGCTAATCACACACAATGCTTTCTCGCCGGATTTGAAGTATTTAAAACTCCAATTATCTTGAAATTGTCGACACTCACTGTAAATTTACCTTTTCCTCTTCTCAACCATTGCTGGGCAATAAAAATAAAGTGAATTCAACATGAATAAATAATGAAACAGTCAGTATCTTGCACACAATATCGCTCAAAAATGAATATGGTAAAGAATATTATATTATCATTCATTAAAATAGAGTCCCACACATTTCACTATGTTGACCAATATACAGTATATAATCGTTCTATAGCCGTTAGTTCCTCAGCCGATCCCCCCCCCCCCCACTCTTTTGGAAGAAAATAGTATAAGAAAGTATGTCACCCGGTTGCAAACCGACCAAAAACTGAATGTGAAAAAACTTTATATACATTTTTTTTTAAAAATGAAAAACTACAGTCGGACCTCTCTGAGTCGAAATCAAAGTGACCAGAAAACAATATTTCAACTTACATAGTTGTCGAGTTTCTTTGACAGGCCGACATATCACTCCCCACGTTAATCCCTCACAACACTGTTATTCCATGTACATGCAGAAATCACGAGTGTATACGGTAGTTACTGTATAACACCAACAATTTGTTTAAGTTCATTACGTTCCTTAACCATAAATGCATATGCTTACATCCTTTGCCAACATGTGTAATGATAAGTAACACTGATATCACATCTCTAACAGCTTTGGCCAAAAAGTTAAACTTTATAACGCTAGGCTAGTAAAATATATCAGTCATTATCAATGCAATGAAAGAAGATAATTTATAATAGGAAAGAAGAGAAAGAAAAATATATAAAGTACATAACTATAACATATGCTAATATTTAGTTTTAGGTATGTACACAAGTTTAATAACTATAATACCTATTTTGCAACAAAACTGAAACCTATTACATTCGAGGGACAATTAATTGTATGCAGTAGCAACATTATTATTTTTTTAATTAAAAAAAGTTCCCCCACCTTTTTATTTTAATTTGTTCACATAAAGCGCTGTCTAACTAGCGGTAATGCGCACCTTGATAGCACTACCCTTAGTTTTGAAGTCATAGAAAGTGGAAACTCTTCGCTCTTCATTTAGTGAGGGAAGCTTTAGTCGACTTTCGGAGACGGCGGTGTTTGCATTCGCTAGTGTATAATTCGTGACGTTCTGTGGTAAACTACAAGTAAAAATAGTAATTCCCCCCCCCCCCCCTTTTTAGATTAAATAGGCCACCGCGGGCCGGATCAGAAGGCCTCGCGGGCCGTAGTTTGTAGACCCCTGCACTAGAGGATAGAAGAAACAAGAGTAAATAAGTAATTGTACATAAAGCAATTAATTTTAATTTAGAAATACAACACAAATATAACTTAATATAACCCTCATATAGACATAAGGATAAAAAACATCTTTCTTATTCCATATGCACAAACATACAAATTATTGTTCCTCCCGTCCGGAATTCGGGTGTGTATGGGTTTTGCCTGAAGAAGCCAGAAAACCAAAAACATTAAAAAATGAATGCAGGACTAGACAAAGACCATAGCGTAGGACGCATAATCTTCTCTATAGATAGAAGGAGCGTCTTTAACAGATAAGATTGGATAAGATAATGTTCCAGTGGACTAGCTTGTGTATCATACATTTATCCCTGCATTTTTTTAAATCTTAAAAATACTTTTCAAAAACATCAATAATCATACAGATTAAAGTCATATAGAGATGGGTGGGGTTAGGGCTACAATTTGTGTGTGTTTATTTTAGGGAAAAAAGTTTTTAACAATGAACTGTTTCATTTGAATAAACTTAGGATGCTAAAAATGTAATGGCATATTAAAACACAATGTTAAAAAGCGCTAAATATATACCCAATGGCTGCCTATTATCCAGAATGTCCTCTTTTTTTTACCTTACATAAACGTGATAAAAATTAATTTAACCATTTGCTACAAGATTAAAAGATTGATCTTAACCAAGCTTGATGTCTGATGGTTTAATACTTTTAGCCATTCAACTTATAATGTCCATTTCTTCAGGGCCCCGGCCCAGAATCCTTTTCTTAGAGAAAAAGTTTAAGCCTCTCTTCTCCAATTTTACATGATCTTGACGAAAATTGTCACGTCTATCCATTATGTTTGAGATTAAAATCTACAGGGGTTTTCAACATTAAATAACTTCATTTTACGATTATTTTAAATCATATATCCGTTGACAGGCCTATTTTAAATATCTTATACGCATATCAGTGGCGTAGCTAGAGCTTTTGCCGCCCGGGGCGGTCTCCAATATGCCGCCCTTTTAGGGGCCGCCCATGAATGACGTCACGCAGCGGGGGGGGGGCATATTTGATGTAATTCAAAACGCGCAACTTTAAATAAAAGCTACACTGAAATATATGATTACCCAAACTTTATTCAGGGACGATTTACGTGGTTTCACGCGTGTTACGATGTTAGAGTGCAACCTTAAACTAAAAACATATTTAAATGACCAAACAAACAAAAATTGATTTTAAACATGCTAATTTTCAAAAACAAAATACCGCTTGTATGGCGGGAGAGGGGACTTTGTCACGTCACATTGAGGAATGGGTCTATGTTTTCGTTTCGTGACGCCGTGTGACGAGGGGGCAGGGGGTGAAAAATCAGCCGAAATCACGTAACGTCATTTATGAACGGCCTTTTAATTAAGTTAATCATATGATGTTTTTTTTAATATAAATTAATAAACATGAATAAATAATTGTAATTGAAACGAAGTACATTGTAAAAGTTGGGGAAGAATGTTACCATTGCATCCCCTGTTTATATAAGGAGTAATAAAAGAGGCAGCATAAGATAATAAACCTAAAAATACACATCATAAAAATACAAGATAATTGTTTTGAAGGCCACAAGAAAGTTATAGGGTCACAGGTCCCCCCCCACCCCAAATGAGAAAACAGATATTCCAAATTTACACCCAAAAACATTAACAAGGAATATGCTTTTATTTTTTATTTATAAACATATAATCAGTATGTAGCATATATTTTTAAATTATTTATAAATTTACTTACTCGCCTAACTGTCATAGTCGAAAAATCGTTTATTATGTTATCAAAATTTATATTATTTGTAATATCATGTTCTACGGACATTATTGCAAGATTTTGTAGTCTTAAATCGCTTATTGATGAGCGTTTTATTATTAGCTCCTTTCACAACTAGATACACTGATAGCAATTGTTGAAAAATAATTATAAGCAAAATTGTAATGTTGGATAAAGAATTTTCCAATATTTACTGTTAAACATATTTAAATAGATCAAGGGGGTATTTCCCCTCTTTTTTAACATAATGCCTCTTCTTGAAGTCTTGGTACAGCCAGGGCTGGTCTTAGGCTCCTGCAACCTAAGCGGTTGCAGTGGGCCCATCTTTTTCATAGGCACCATCTATCTTAATTTTCACTTATCATTCTTATTACTACCTTATCCCTACCCAAACTGGGGCCCACGCAAAATAGGGCCCGCAATGGATAAGACAGGCCCCGTGTACTGCCATAAAAACCTGGATCATTTCTCTTTAAGTCTCGAACATTTCTTTATCAATGTAAATAAAGAAATTTAATTGATGTTCAAATTCTTCATTTAGAATACTAGATGGTATAGTATTATACACGAATATTTTCTTGCAAAGAACATGTAACTCATCACGTCGTTCTTTTATTTTCTTTTATAATTACATCTATGATAAAAACATTTCTCGTTGTACTTCTTGCTCTAAAGATAGAACCACGTCTTCTGAATTTTACCCACTCATATTTTTCTCCTTTTAACTTGGTATCTAGTCGATATTTCAAACTCACTGCAACAGCGTTCTGTATTAGCACATATCTTTGTTTCGTCAAATGGGTATGCATAGTTTGCATTAATTTAAAAAAGACGGGTTCCCATAAATTGAGACACCATAGAAAAGTAAAAGATTGCCATGAACTGAGTAAAATCCCTGCATCTGATTCCGTATTATTAGTTACCTCAATTGTCAATTTACCAAGACGCTTGAAATTTTAAAGTATGTCTTTTTCGGAATTATATATGTTATTGTGGTGTTTATTAACGGAGAAATGAATAATCGTTCATTTTTAGTGAATAACCGCATATTAATGAAAAAAGAAGCTATACGTGTTACCTTAATGCAATAAAAACAAAGTAAGCTTAATTTTTTAATAAGTTACCTTACAATAATTTTATAAAACCTGAAACAGTAATATAATTTACTACTTGCAAGTTAAGCACAATATTTGAATCACTATGTCATGAAGGGACTTGTTAGCGCATCATTCTGCTAATGTCGAAATTCCACGCTAAAACTGTCGTGCGATATTAAAACCACATATATTCGGACCAGCGGTGATTTTTTTTTTTTTTTTTTTTTTTTTTTTTTTTTTTTTTTTTGTGTGTGTGTGTGTGTGCAGTTTTCTTATAAAAGCGCCATCTGTGACGTATACCGCTTAATTTTGCAAACAAATAATTACCTTTTTTGAGTGATTTTAAATTTTTAAACTGTTCTGCGTTGTTATAACAACCACTATGTAATGAAACAAATATTGCACGAATCCGTTTATTTAAACTCAAAATTGAGATTCTTTTTTTGTTTCACTATGGTTTTCCCCCGTCAAAAGAAAAGGGGCGGTTTTCGGAATCGGCTGGGTTTATTTTTCAAATGCCCACAAATGCCGCCCATTGAATGAGTGCCGCCCGGGGCGGACCGCCCCCTCCGACCCCCCTAGCTACGCCACTGACGCATATAATTCAAACTAAACGAATTTTCCATCAATGCTATGAGTATGGAAGCAACACATAGAAGAATATTGCGACCAGTGTTTGGTGTGAGTACACACCTTGTTTAACTGCGCTGCTGACTGGAAAATGCTTCTGACGTACCTCCATCGAACTGCACCGTGCATGCATATTTTCACTAAACTGTCTGATGATTGCGATTAGGTGTGGGAGGCAGCCGACTTTTTCAGGGATTTAGAATACCCTGGCTAAATCAAAGGTTTTCGCAAGGTCCAGAAAGGCAATGCATAGTTGCATCTGTTGCACTCTGCATTTTTCTTGGAGCTGCCGTATGGAGAACACCAAAACAGTTCATGTTTTTGTATAATTTTTTTTGCCAAAGACATTTAATGTTGCTGTATAGATCGTGTCTCTCAGATGCGTCCACTTGGAGACATTGGTGACGTATGTGGACGTTAATGAGAGACCTTCATGCACTTTATCTGTGAACAGCTTTGTTTTCACAGGGTATTTCGCGTTAATGCGTGGACATTCGTTTTTCTTGGTGTCGTAAAAGTTTTTCCTCATTATCGTACCTTGATGTAATTATGGCAACTAAAATTAACAACGCCAACTGGATTTAGTTGACATTATTAAATGCTTTATATTAACTCGTGACGTCTGCTTGATTGATGTCTTGCTTGCCGAAAAAATTTGCATCGATTTTAGCACACTTCTTCGTAAGCTAGCGAGCAGAAATTTTGCAGGCAGACTCGAGCTGATGATAAAATGATTTATCAAAATTTCAGCTTGATCGAATGAACTGTAATTAAAGTAATGAATTTTTTATATCTCTATTTATTTCTATGTAGCATGTATATTTTTTGTGCAAGAGTGTCGCAGTGCGTTTTATATTGAAAACATTTTTAATACTTTCCTATTGCACTGCTGCTACTATGCAGTGCGTATTTTATTAAACAACCTTTTTACTACTTCGCGGTGCGCTGTGCGGCGCATATTATATTGACTATACTTTTGTAAAATATATTCCCAATCTGTAAATGTAAATGCGATTAATCACTAATCTGTCTCGTGGTGTGCACTGTGTTAAACATGTTATTATAACACATTTCCCGTGATCAAATCGCATTGAAATTCAGCTGGCAGATTTTAGAAGTTGTTTTTACCATCGTTGAGAGAGATCGAGGTCTAACGATGCAAGGTAAAAAAAAAGACAATAATATATAGTTCATAAAGAGAAAACTACTGCAAATTATTGGCATATTCAACAACCCATATATCCACACACAAAAATTGTACATCAAGAAATCTTGCAATGGCAAACCATCTGATCTAAGTTCAAAACAAAAATCCTAAAATCAGATTGTTGACATAGATCGTGTTCTAACGATGCAAGCTCAAACGTGGCAATAATATAAAGTTTCTATAGTGAAAATTAACGCAAACTATTGGCATTTTCAGCAACTCATATCTCAAGCGTTTTTAATTAAATCCAGGAAATCTTGCAATCTCAAAATATCTGATCTAAGTTCAATGGAAAACTTCAAAAATCAGATCGTTGACAGAGATTGTGATCTAACTATGCAATGTTAAAAAGTAGCTCTAATAAATAGTTTCTATAGGGAAAATTACCGCAAACTATTTGCATTTTCATCAACTAATATCTCAAACATTTTTGATTAAATCCAGAAAATCTTGCAATCTTCTACCACCTGATCTAAGTTCAATAGAAAAGTCTAAAAATCTGATCGTTGACATCGTTGACGGTGCAAGGTCACAAAGTGACAATAATATATCTATTATCTATACTAAAAAAAGCGAAAGCCCTGACTGATTCACTCACTGACTCATCACTAATTCTCCAACTTCCCGTATAGGTATAGGCATGAAACTTTGGGAAGTTGTTGGGTATCCTCTCACTACGAAAATTGGCGAAAAAGAATTTTAAAAATCTTGCTCATGTGGGGCTTTTCGCTTATTGGGCTCTATAAAAATTGAAAATCACCAATTTTCCTATTTCCCGTGTAGGTAGAAGCATGAAACTTTGGAAATTTTTTAAGTACATGCTCCTGACGATAATGGGGAAAAAATTATATTTCCCACTCATGGGGGCCGGGGCCCCAAAAACGTTTTTTTCATAATAAGAGCTATATAAAAATTGAAAATCACTAATTCTCCTATTTCCCGTATAGGTGGAAGCATGAAACTTTGGAATTTTTTTGAGTACACGCTCCCGACAAAAATTGGCAAAAAAGAATGTTAAAATTCCCTCTCATGGGGGGGGGGCAAATATAGCTTTTCTTATATTAAAAACCGACTCATAACTAATTCTCCAATTTTCCGTGTAGGTAGGAGCATGAAACTTTGTGAAATTGTTAAGTACCCTCTCACGACGAAAGTCGGTGTAAAAGAATTTTGAAATACACACTAAAAAAAACGTTTTTTCATGACATTTATAAAAAATTAAAATTATATAGTTCCCTTATTTTCCGTGGATGTAGACAAGGAAAAAATAATTATATAAATTTTAAAAATTTCGACTCATGGGTGGCCGGGGCCCAAAACCTTTTTTTCCACCTAAAATGGGCTATATTAAACTGAATCAACAATAATTCTCCAAGTTTCCGTGTAGGTAGAAGCTTGGAACTTATCTTATCTTATATGTTACAGACGCTCCTTCTGTACAGAAGATTATTGCGTCCTACGTATTTCTATGGTTTGTGTTTAGTCCTGTTTTCTTACTAGAGTTTTAAAAGATGATAAAGTGGAGGCTTTCCTGGTTTCTTCAGGCAACCCATTCCACGCCCGAATACCGGACGGAAAGAAAGAAAACTTGTATGTGTTTGTTCTTGCATATGGAATAAGGAAGGTATTTTTAACTTTATGCCTATTTGAGGGTTGTATTAAGTTATCTTTGTGTTGTATTTCTAAATTAGAATTAATTGCCTTATGTATAATTACTAATTTACTCTTGGTTCTTCTATCCTCTAGTGTTTCAAGGTTTAATGATTTAACTAGCGGTGTTACTCTTGTCAGTTTTGAATATTCTCCAGTAATCAATCTGGCAGCTCTTTTTTGGATTTGTTCTAACTTATCAATATTTTCTTTGGTGGATGGGTCCCATACAGAAGATGCATATTCTAGTATAGGTCTCACCAGGGTGAGGTAGCATTTTAGTTTTATATCTTTGTTACATTTGTAAAAGTTTCTTTTTATAAAGCCTAAGGTTTTGTTTGATTTTTTAATAACTTCATTGACATGGGGATTCCAAGATAGTTTCACATTTATTATGACTCCTAAGTATTTCGCATCTTTAGTTTGGGTTAGTTCTTTTCCATGAATGAAATATTTTGAATTTATTTGTTTCTTTTTCTTTGTTACTCTTAGCAGTTGACATTTTTCTGGGTGGAAGGACATACTCCAGTTAGCTTCCCATTTTATTAATTCATCTAAGTCTTTTTGTAAAATTTTGCTATCTTGTTCTGACTTGATTGTTCTATAGATTATACAATCATCAGCAAATAACTTAACTTTAGTTCCTGTTGAGATATTGTTGGGTAAGTCATTTATATAAATTAAAAATAGTAAGGGACCTAGGACAGTTCCTTGTGGAACTCCTGAGTTAACGTTTACTGGTGTAGATTTAGAACCATTAATTATTCCAGTTTGCTCCCTACCCAATAGGAAATCTTGGATCCAGTGATGTAAGGGACATGAGATTCCAAAGTATTTAAGTTTTTTGAGTAAACTAAGGTGGTGAACTTTGTCGAATGCTTTTGAGAAGTCTAGAACTTTGGGAAGTTGTTGACTACCCACCTCCCCTCGCGATGGTAAGAGGCAAAAAATACTAAATCCCTTCTCAATAAGGGGACGATTGCCGAAATATAGGTTTTTTCCCCAAATATGAGTTATATAAAAAAGACGCATCTTTAAATCTCCAAGTTCTTGTGTACGTAGGAGCCTGAACGGTTGAAGTTAATATATTTAGTATATCCATCTTGATTCAGATTAAAATCAATAGGATTTTTTGAATTGGTGTTACGCGGGTTCTCAACGCTAACTGAAATTGTAATCTTATATGTCACAGAAGCTCAATAAATTTTGCGTAACCCACTGCGGTAAGCTCAAGGTGTCACCCCATCACGACTAAACCAATAGAACTCCTCCGATTCTTTCAGTACCAAATAACAGAAATGTCATCCCTTGTTATATTGAATTGTCACCCAGTGCCTCGCCTCTGCTTCTCAAAACACACTGCATTTACTTGAACTTGAACTTGAACTATCCCTTAACCCGACGCTGGGTCGTTGGGGCACCATTTTGAGCTGCGCACTATTTCATGCCAAGTGTCACGGTTCTGGGCTGCCTTCTGAGAATCGCTAAATGAAAGGCCGGTCCACTCTTTGATGTTGTCCTCCCAACTCTTCCTTGGTCTGCCTCTTTTCCTTCTTCCCTGGACTGTGCCTTGCAATATCGTCTTTGAGAGACCTCCAGATCTTGACACGTGTCCGTACCATCGTAGTTTCCTCATTTTAATTGAGGTGAGAAGGTCCTCGTAAGGGCCAATGACAGCACTTATTTTATCTTATCTTAGATATACAGACGCTCCTTCTATGCAGAAGATAATTGCGTCCACAGACCATGAGAGATGATCTGTTGGCAAGTGATGCAGCGGTCACAGGCCACGGCTATAGGGGTTCCACGCATTACCCCAGCCGCCTAACTATTGTCTAGTTAGGTACCCATTCGGAGCTGGGTGACTCGGGGACTCCTCAGGCC
>MUZC01003371.1:80456-109371 GCA_002072015.1 Radix auricularia
TTTTGCTAGCAGAAGCCAAAATAACGGCAGCAGCTATGTCGTCTGACTTGCCATGTGAAACAGAACTTCCAGAAAAACGCCAAAAACGACGAAAACTTTTTTATGATGAAAGTCAACATATGCCAGAAGAGAGTGCACATGAAGTGGATGATGATTTTAAAGTAAACGTTTTCTATAAACTTATTGATAGTGTTATATCTGGTTTAACAGAGCGTTTTCAATTGGCAAGGGATATTAACAATTCTTTCAATTTTCTGTGGTTGTTTCCAGAAATCGGAGAAACTGATCTGGAAAAGAAATGTTCTAATTTCTGCAAAGAATATGACAAAGATGTAAGCAGTGACTTAATTGAAGAAGTAAAACATCTAAAGTCAATTTATTCAGATAGCATACAAAGTGAAAACCTTCATCCCATAAAACTGCTGAATAAAATTTACCAGTTGAAGTTGGAATCTATATTCCCAAATATTGCTATTGCATTAAGGATCTTTTGTACAATTCCTGTAACAGTTGCAGAAGCTGAAAGAACATTCAGCAAGCTAAAGCAAATAAAAAGTGTGCAGCGATCAACCATGAAGCAAGACCGATTGAACGGTCTTGCAACTCTTGCGATTGAGCATGATTTGGCGAAGTTATTAAATTTTGATGATGTTATTAACAATTTTGCTGTAGCCAAATCAAGGAGAGTTTGTTTTTAAAAACAATGAATACAAATTTGTACAATTAAACGGTTTTATAGTTTAATTTAAACAATAAACTTAAAATACATTTTTTTTTCAAATAACAACTGAATAATTATAAAACCATACCTTGTATGATGTATCGGTCTAACTTATCTAAAGTATAAGTACAAAGTATATGATCTGTGATTTTTTTTTAATTCTCATGACCTAAAGATACTTTAGAGGTTTATGCCCGGGGGCCCGTGACAGCCCTGCCTAGGGGCCCGAAATTTCTGTCGGCGGGCCTTGATAGTCATTAGATAGTTTAGTTAAATTCCTGCTAGTTGCGCTGCGGGTAAAACATTGGGAGTAATATTTATCGGAGCGGCTGGTCTACCTGCCATAATTTGTTTAAAATTATGAAATTACGCTGAATTATGTTCTGATTAACTAAATAGTAGTCAATAACTCACGAAAAATAATTTGGGACCGGGTTTCGGAGGATTGCCGAATTTTTTTTCATTGGTCCAGGGACCGGTGCACTATTTTACATGTACTGACTGAAGTGGTAGCGCAATGTAATTTAATTTATTTGATCTGTTTCTATTTATGTGCTTTTTGCTGAAAATTTGACACAATCTATATGGCTAGTAAGTTTAATGGTTGCAAATGGAGGTTTATAATTATATATTTTTTACTCTCTTTATAAATTCGGCGGACCGTCTGCGTATGGCCCACGGACCGGCACCAGTCCGCGGACCAACATTTTGAGAAGCACTGCACTAGAGGATAGAAGAACAAAGGGCTAAAACCTATATCTCCGACCGGAGCGTCGCGTCTCTTCCCGTTGCTATGAAGGATAGTTGTTATTTTAATTTTAGGGTTTGGGTTAGGTATAGCTTTAGAATTTTCGGAAAATTCACGGAGATGGCACTATTTTTCCGGGCCGGTGACGTGCCATAGCAACAAGATGGCCGCCGATAAGGTCGGCCCGGTCGGAGATATAGGTTTTTACCGAACAAAGAGCAAAGTAGAATTAATACTCAAGACAAGTACACAAAGATACATTAATATAGATAATAAATAATATAATAGTCCAAGTCACTCACTGGATCTGGAACGCTGAGGAGCGATGTACGACAGTCTACAGCAGTTAGTTTAGTTGAAAAATCGTGTGTTGATGAGCGCTGTAAAAATATTTAATATGATGACGTCATTGTTTGGTGTGCATCGGTGCGCAAAATAAAACCCCTATTATTAAATACTTTGCGTACATTTCAGAAAGTTTAATATTTCGTATTTATCAAAAAAGGACAAGTTAGTTGGTCTTTTGAAAAAAGGTTGGCGCCGTAGGCCCCCCCAAAAAAGGGGGGCGCCGAAGGCGCCACGGCGCCCCGGCACAATCTAGTATTAATATAATACTCAATCAGACATAGGCTTAATGCTTTAGCTATATATAGTTATAATTCTATGGATAAAAAACGTTTCTTATTCCATAAGGAAGAACTAGAACAAACATAAAAATTCGTATCTATTTCAGACGCTCCCTCTATGCATAAGATTATTGCGTCCTACGCTTGGAATTTGGGGTGGAATGGGTTGTCTGAACCAACACATTATCAATTATTAAAACTCCAATAAATATGCCAGAATTCAGATTACACATCAAGTATGAATACATTTAGGATGCAATAGCCTTATGACTATGCTCACGGCTGCTGACGCCATTCTACAGGTAGCATATTTAGGATTGAATGCTACTTTCAGAATATAAGGTACCCAGTATTAGAAATGGAATCATAAAACTTCAAGCGATAGTATTAGCCTACTAACATTCCTATATTTTTTTTAATGTAATGACTATTTTAAGTAAATACTTCAATGTTCAACTGACAAATACAGCTAAAAATTATGCTCAAACCGCCTACTATGACAGAGCATAAAAATGTATTGTGATGTGACAAGGTACTTTTTTTTAAAAAAAAGTAAATTTGTGGTCCCTGCGTATCTTCCTTTTAAAATAATTGTTTTCTTCTTCAAATCACATTTATTTTTGGCGCCCTTGAGAAATAGGGAAAATACTAAATTATTATACTGAATAAATTTGTTATTTATGGAATAAACCTCGGCGCCCTAGGCAACTGCCCCGATGCCAGGTTGATCTGGGTCGATATGCAGTGGCGTCACTAGGGTTGGTGTCACTCGGGGCGGTAGTTCATGGTGTCACTCACCTCACGGCGTACCCCATAGAATTCCTCCGAGTCTTCAAGTGCCAAATAACGGGAACATATACTATTTTACATTTTGGGGCCACCCCTTGTAATGGTGCCGACCGGGGCGGCCCGCCCCTACCACACCCCCTAGTGACGCCACTGTCGATATGACGTATTAGTATTAGTCCGATCGTCCCTTACTTAAATAATAAGAAACAGGATTTGCTAAACTAAAGTGTATAAAGTGAGTTCGTAAACAGGAATTTTATCAACACACATTTTTATTGATTAATGCTTTGCTTTTTGCTAGGAAAAATTTCTATTTAGTATTTTATACGAAATGATCTGAAGTTTTTAGTACTCGATAAAACTAATTATTTTTCTTAGGTCAAAGATTAGTGAATCTGTAGTATTTCAATTTCAACATGGCAGAAGGAGAAGAAATGTCCGGAGTTGTATTGGCTTTTAAAAAGGAGATGCATTTAACATTAAAGCCCCAAAATATAACTCTAAAAGATGAGCTCAGCGAAAAGGGCACTCAAAATGGTAAGCATATTTATACAATTACAATGTCTGGCTTATTTTGTTTACTTCTTCTGTTTGTAAACGAACCATGATCAATACTCCTATCAAAATGGCTCCTGTAGAAAGTTAAGCTTGCAATCATACGTCCGTGAAAAGTATACCTTGTAAATAATAACATTATTTAGTCTCCAGTTAATAACGGGATCTTACTATTGAATCTGAACAATAACATTCATCATATTAACTTTATTTGCGACTGACAAAATTTTGTCGAAGTGATTCTTCATATTTAAAAAAGTGTATGTATATCTTTTTTAAAAATACACTTATATTTTGAATTAAGAATGTGAAGCAATTCACTTAGTATAATATACTCTGGTCAGGGCCAATATTCCATTTAAGCTACGCAGCCGCGCAGGAGTTTAGATTTGCTGCGTAACAAATTTTAAAAGATAGTCTACAAAAAATGAATGCTGTTTAACTTTGCACACGAGTTTTCTTATTTTGCGCACAGACCAACGAAGGTTAAATGGAACATTGGTCAGGGCCGGCCTAAGGGAATTGGAGGCCCTATGTGAAGTGAATTTTGTGGCCTTAATTGTAATAGAAAAATAAAAATTGAAAGATTCTTGTGATAGGCCCCTGCTAATGTTGAGCCTAACCGGCCTATGCCTAAAGAGCCGCCCTGCTCTGATTTGTTTGTTTTTTAAAGACCACTCGTTGTGAAATTTAAAGATGGTGTTGCCGTACATTTGGTTATAGGGCCTATATTCTTTATAACTGTTCAAACAGTAAATAAAAAAACAAAATGCAAATTATTTACTTTCTTATTATTTATTTCCTGTAAGAAAGAGTGCTACACTACACAATTTATTAATTAATGACTTGAACCCTATTCCAGAAACTGATGACTTGCACCCTGTTCGAGTTGGTGTTGGGGAAATTATACCTAACTTAGATAACCTTGTGTCACGCCGTTTTTGAAAATTTTTGCCCCCTCCCAATCGTGACAAGCCGTCACAAAAAGTTAGATCCCCACCTCCAATATGACGTCACAAATCTCTGCCATCGCCCTCCCCTCTTCACATTCCCATGATAGCCGTATTTTCTATTTATATAAACACAAAGGTAAAAAAAAAGATTTTTAAAAAGCACGTTTTTACAAGTGGACCGAAAATAAGAAAAAAAATTAAAACTTATAAGTTCACGTACTTTGATTTAATATTCCTAAAAACGTGGACGGCGCATATGAGGTTTTACATATTTCACTCATTTTCTCACTTATAGATCTCTCTTTTGCCTTCTAAATTATAAATCTTTAAAATACAAAACACCTATCTTTGTGTTGTATTTGTAGATTAGAATGGGGTTTTGAAGCAGCTCTCACACGTTTTTGCATATTAAATCTTCTTCTTCTGCGTTCTCAAAATCTTTTTGAAGGAGGATTTAGATCACAAGCCCTACATCCATGATGTATTGCACTGTGGCTGTCAATTGGCTTAGTCCACCATACAGGGTAGCTTCCTGGGGCCAAATGGCCGCTCGGGTGTGGAGGTACAGAGGGCAGTTTTGCAGCACATGTTCCGGGTTCTCTGCAGCTGTTCCGCAGGGACACATTTCGGTTTCTCCAATTCGAAGTTTGCGGAACATGTGCTGCCTAAGTTTGATGTGGCCCGTCCTTAGCCTGAATATGATGTTCTGAGATTGGCGGGAGAGTTTAAAGAATGCATCGCCCTCTGGATGGTGGACTTTCAGCTCGGACCATCTTACTGCTTCACTACTTTTGAGAAACGCCTTTATTTCTTCGGGGTGTAGGGGTTGGTCTGTTTGGACCTTTTTGCCTCCATTTAAATCAAGGTACTTGAACTTATAAGTTTTAATTTATTCTCTTCTTTTTAGTCCACTTATAAAAACATGGTTTTTAACAATCTTTTTTAGCTCTATTTATTTTTTGTTACAAAACACCTCATAAGCGCCCGCCCAACGTTTCAATAAAACGGGTATGTGATTTCGGGGTGAACTCAGGGGACACGTGAATGTCAATCAACAGACGGATACATATGCTATATAGAGATAAACTTAAAAAATGCATTAATTTAATTACGGTACATTTGATCGATTTGAAATTATGATTCAATACATTGAAATTTTAATACATTGCAATGCAATTACCCAGATCTATCTGTGGTAAAATTTTGAGATCTCTAGGAACATCAGAAGTGGTTAAATTTTACATTAGAAAATTTGAAATTTTGCGGACAGAAAAAAATAGGTACGAAAGCAAGTTAATAAAAACGTGGTAAAAATAAAATGGGCATGTTTCAAATCACTTGTTTGTAATCTTATTATGTATTTAGTGTAAGCCTTCACTCTAATAATATCGCAACATCGTAATGCATTTTATGTCATTGAATAAATTGTAAGCAATCAGATATTTCAGTGGAAAATTTCATTTAAACTTGCGCGTTTTGATGTGATGTCACAGTTCTTAAACACAACCTCCTCGTCACAAATATTGAGACCCCCTCCCCCGTAGCCACCATCTCGTAGGTTAAATTAACTTTAAAGCAGACTTACTACTCATTACATGCTGTGGAAAGTAGGCACTAAAGTAAAAAAAAAATAAGCAGAAATAATCACTCTGGCCAAACAGATTATCTTAATTAGATACACAGACCACAGGCGTCACTAGGGTTGGTGTCACCCGGGGCGGTAGCTCATGGTGTCACCCCATTACGACTTAGCCCATAGAATTTCTCCGAGTTTTCCAGTGCCAAATAATGGGAACATACACTGACACGGACGCTCCTTCTATGCAGAAGATAATTGCGTCATCAAAGCATGAAGGATGCAGCGCTCACAGGCCACGAGGGTTCCACGCATTACCCAGTCGCCTAACTAATGTTAGGTACCCATACGAAGCTGGGTGGACTCAGGGATGCCTTAAGCCCCGGGAACAAATATTTGCCTTCGCATGTATTCGAACCCGTGACCATCGGTACGTTAGTCGAGCGCGCTGCCACTCGACCACCGTGCCTCTAAACTATCCCTTTAAAGCACCGTACTACAAACCAACATGCTTACGTTTTAAAATATATTACACTTTTGAAAAATACAAAATTCAGATGCCCTCATGGGTAGTAACGCGCAACTTTTGCCGAGGTAGTTGAAAGATACAGACGACTATTCAAACATCTAAAATCTAGACCATTTGCGGGAAAATTAGTTGAACGGCGGAGACAACGTCATATTATTTAATTTAAATGCATGAAAATAATTAGTTGTTGCATATTTGAAATTAAAAAGAACAATTACCTACCTATAGAGTCTGAGAATATAGTTACAAGCAGGGCCGGTCTTAGGCCCCGCACTTTCATAGGCCCCGCACTTTCATAGGCCCCGCCTATCTTAATTCTCTCTTATTATCCTTATTTATTCCGTATCCCTAATCCAGACTGGTGGGGCCCCGCGCAATCTGTTTTGCATCCTAAACCGCATAGGGCCTCGCAGTTGCTAAAGCCGGCCCTTTTTACATGTCAGACCTAAAGTCATACTATTTTTCCCGAACAGGTTCTTAGTTGAAGTAAAGTTACATCAAATTCATCAAGACGGAACTATTTGGAAATTATGAAAGTGTAGGCCTATGAAAGTGTAGGCCTAGACAGTGGCGTCACCAGGGGATGCGGTGGGGGTGGGCCGCCCTGGGTGACACCATTACAAGGGGTGATACCAAAATGTAACATTCTATATTTTCCCGTTATTTGGCAATGGAAGAATCGGAGGAGTTCTATGAGGTAAGTCGTGAGGGGGTGACACCATGAGCTATTGCTCCGGGTGACACCAACCCTAGTGACGCCTCTAGCCCTAGCCCGATTTCTTTTTCACTGTCAAATGGGCCGAAGAGCAGATGCCCAAATGGGCATCACTTGAAATGTAGAATATTTCATGACAAATTATCAATGTCAAGAGTATTAGTGACATCTCACAATATGTTAAAGATAAAAAAAATTTAAACGCTTTATCGTATGCATAATGTTGGAGATATTAAAGAATAGCCAGACACAAGCCACAACTATACATTAATATTCTAATAAAAATAAATTAGTGTATTGCTCAGTTAGGCATATAAAAATCTACATGCGCATTTTAAAAAAAAACTTGAAAAACATTCGTCCTATTCTGATATTAGTAACATTGCTAGTAGAATACATATATACACACGTTTTGCTTTTTAACATGTTTTAGCTTTAACTCTAAGGAAGTTTTATAAATATATAATGTGTGTCTTTAAATGTACAGATGTCTCTCTTGAATGGTGTGACGTTTTAATGGCATCAGAGGTCACAGAAAGCAAATTTATTATTCACTACATTGAGCAACAGAAGAATAAAACTCTGCGTCTTAAAAATGTGGAAATTTCCTGTAAAGATTCTAGAGCTGATCTTTGGATACTTGCCATAAGGAAACGGTGTGATCTAGGTGAGTTAAGCTTATTAATCAAGAAGTATTTTAAAATCTAATATCTAATATATAAAGCTGAAAGTTTGTCTGTCGGTTTGTTTGTTACCAATAAAAATCCACACCGTTGGACCCAGGATGGTGAAATTTTGCATGGAACCTCAATTTGACCCAGAATAGGTCATAGGCTATGTTTCAATTCCAGGTGACCACCCCTAGGGTCTGGGGGCCCATCATTTTGCTTTATTCCTTATATGAGCTATATAAAAAATCTAAATGACTAATTCTCCTATTTCGCGTGTAGGTGAAAACACAAAACTTTGGATTGTTGTTAAGTATACTTCTACGATGGTAACAGGCGAAAACAATATTTAAATTATCACTTACTGGGGTCCGGGGGCCCAAATGTAGTTTTTTTCCTATATTAAAAACTGACTCATCACTAATTATTCAACTCTCCGTGTAGGTAGAAGCATGACACTTTGGTAAATTGTTGATTAGCCTCTCGGAACGATTATTGGCGTTATTTTTATTAGGAATCACAAAAAGTGGGGCCCGGGGGCCCAAAAACTATTTTTTCACATACTGAAAATCGCTGCTTATCCACTTTCCCGTGTAGGTAGAAGCATGAAACTTTGGGAATTTGTTGAGTACACTTCCGCAATGGTAACATGTAAAAAAAATATTTAAAGTATCACTCATTGGGGGCCGGGGGCCCAAATTTATTTTTCCTTATATAAAAACTGACTCATCACTAATTCTCCAATTTCACGTGTAAGTAGAAGCATGAAACTTTGCAAAATTGTTGAATAGCCAATTGTGACAATTATTGGCGGAAAATAATTTTACACTCATGGGGGCCGGGGGCCCAAAAGCGTTTTTCCCCTTTAAAAGGACTATATAAAACATGAAAATCACTAATTATCATATTTCCCGCATAGGCAGAAGCATGAAACTTTGGGAAGTTGTTCAGTACACTTTCCCGATGATAACAGGCGAAAACAATATTGAAATTCTGACTTACTGGGGCTGGGGGCCCAAATGTATTTTTAAAAAATAAAAACGGACTCATAACTTATTCTCCAATTTCCCGTGTGGGTAGAAGCATGAAACTTTGAAAAGTTGTTGAGTAGCCCATTGTGACAATAATTAGCGGAAAATAAGTTTAAAATTCACACTCATGGGGGCCGGGGGCCCAAAAATGTATTTTTCTCTTACATGGGCTACTTAAAATATGAAAATCACTAATTATCCTATTTCCCGCGTAGGCAGAAGCATGAAACTTTGCAAAATTATTGAGTAGCCTATTGTGACCATTTTTGGTGGGAAATAATTTTAAATATCACACTCATTGGTGCCGGGGGCCCAAAAGCGTTTTTTCCCATTACAAGGACTAAATAAAATACGAGAATCACTAATTATCCTATTTCCCGCGGAGGCAGAAGGATGAAACTTTGGGTAGTTGTTCCGTACAGTTCCACGATGGTAACAATATTTAAATTCTCACTTCCTGTGGGCCCAAATGAAGTTTTTTTTCCTTATGTTAGCTTTATAAAAAACTGAAAATCACTAATTCTCCTTTTCCCCGTGTAGGTAAAAACATGAAAATTTGGGCAGTTATTCAGTAAACGTCCATGATGGTAACCGTTGAAAACAATATTTAAATTCTCACTTACTGGGGGCCCACATGTTTTTTTTCCTTATTTTAAGAATTTACTCATCCCTAATCCTCCAATTTTTTGTGTAGGTAGAAGCATGAAACTTTGGTAAGTTGTTGAATAGCCTCTTGCCACGATTATTGGAATTTTTAAAAATTAGAATTAACTTTCATGGGGTCGGGGGCCCAATTTTTTTTTCTCCTTGATATTCAGTTAGCTATTTTTCCTTTTCACGTTTAGGTAAAAACATGAGAATTTTTGAATTTTTTTAGTACATTCCCGCAATGGTAACAGGCAAAGAATATCTTAAGTATCACTCACTGGGAGCCGGGGGCCTCAGTGTATTTTTTCGGATATAAAACGGAATCATCACTAATTTTCCAATCCCCCATGTAGTTAGAAGCATGAAACTTTAATGAAACTGTTGAGTACACACCCGCGCTGGTAACAAGCGAAAAAAATATTTAAATTGCCACTCAATGGGAGACGGGGATCCACATATATTTTTTTCTTAAATACAAAGTTAATCATCACAAATTCTTCAACATCCTGTGCAGGTAGACTCATGCATATTTGGGATGGTAGCAGTCAAACTTATCACTCAATTTCACCTTATATTAGCTAAATTACAAATAAAAAAAAACTTTGGATACTGTGTAAATGTTTTTTTTTTTTTTTTTTACAAAACTTGGAAGTTAAAAACTTGATGGCCTATATTAAAATTTGTTAGGTCATTAAAATTATAATTTTTCAATCTTTTGTAGCCCTTAGCCCCTAATCTCTTTTTTGTTAACGTTTAAAACATTTAACCATTCGATTACACTCAATTTTTTAAAACAAATTCTAACAAATATATTCATCATGATCCAAATTAAAATAAGCTGTTGTTTTGAACTATACCTTTTACACCCATTGGGCCCTGACCCCTATTTTAGTTTTTTAAAGAAGTTTTAACAGTAAAAACTCCTTTTAGGGCTGGGGTTCCTTATGCCATTGTTAGCATTAGTTATATAAAAGGTAATTTTAAAAGTTTTTACTGAGTAAATGGATAAATTATTGACGAAATGTGATATTACAAAATAATAAAATTTAAATGGGTAATGAGCTTCCAACGTCTGTTCCAAGACGGTTTAGTTAATTTATTTAGTATATCCATCATGATCCAGATTAAAATCAAAGGTTTTTTGAATTAGTGTTCACCGGTTCTAAACATTAACTGAAATCTTAAATTACCACTGCAAAACGCTGGTAAATAGCTAGTCCTTTATATTAACTTATGGTGTCTGAGTCGTGTGACCGACCGACTGTGCGACCTTGCCGAAAAAACTTTGGATCGATTTTTAACCCACTTTCTCGTCAGCTAGCGAGCTGAAATTTTGCAGCTAGACTCATGCCAATGATAAAAATGATGTTTCAAAATTTCAAATCGATCGAATGGACAGTAATTGAATTATTGAATTTTTAAATTATTTTATTTCTCTCTTTATATCATGTTAATTTTTTGAGATAGAGTGTTGTGGTGGGTAATATGTTCAACAACCTTTCTTGTCGCGCAATAAGGTGCGCATTACATTGACATTACTTTAAAAAAATCATGTTAAGCCTGGTCCCTTTTGGAACTCAGGACGTGTTAGCGCATTTTCGTATTATGTATCAGTACTTATGTTAGATATCAGCATTATGTAGTTATCAGTAATTGTGTTTAGATTTTAGACATATTTTTATGAATTTTCTTGTGTAATGAATATACCTGACATTTTTTTTATTTAAAAGTCATTTCTTTACATTTAAAAAAAAAATATTTTCTCTTTAATCTAACTACAAGTCACCACAAATGATGACGTAAAACTCTCTAAACTTTTACACATATTCTAATGACGTCAACAAAAAAAAAACAAAAAAAAAAAACTAATTCTTTTGCACGCCTTCGCACCACTCTTGAATGCTTGAAAAATGATGTATTCGACTTCCGGCAATGGCGGCCGTTCCCTGCGCCAGTGTTACCTCTCGATTCGCAAAGTTTTTTGGTAGTTTTAACGGGGTTTTTTAACGGATCGAGTAACTGAGTGTTGATGCACAAATGGCAGGTCAGGACATACAAAAAACATATATACATCATGGGTCTAGGACTTATGGATGCTGTGATCAAAGGTGATGACAGACGGACAAAACGGGTGCAATAGCGCATTCGACTTCTCGAAAATGCGCTAAAAAATATATTCACGATCGGAACGCATTATATTAAACACGTGTTACGAGACATAACTAGAATTTTGTATTTTCGGATTGTTGTGCCCCGCGTATTATAATGAACATCCTTATAGTTATGTCTTGTATATAAAGGATTTATAGTGAAAAACTTGGTTTTTTACGGTTTTTTGTATTATCCATTGCGTGCATGATCTCATCTTTTTTTTCTTCTTTTTTTTTTTTTTAAATATTTAAAAATAAATTTTTAAAAAGACAGCTAATTACTTTATTTTTTCGACTATTATTAATAAACATTTTCATTCAACTTTAAGTTTAAGGAAGTCTTTTAAATATATTGCATCACCTAAGACTATGTAATACATGTACGATTTTAACAATAATAAGCCGTTTAAACGTCACCAAGACCCTGTAGAATGAAGACTACAATTCTGGACACTAAAAAAAGAGGAGTTGCCAGTGCAATTATCATTATCTCGATCAATGTTTTTAAACAATTATCTTTGTTTAAATACCATTCAAAGCAATTTGGGGCCTTTTAAATGTGGAGCTATTAGTATTGAATCCCGAACCAGTCCTGTTTACATCAAACAAATACTCCCGTGCTTCACCGTGAGTTAGATAAGGACTGATAAGGTGGCATTGATCAATTAATTAAACTACGTAAGTCTGTTTGTGCATAATTATCTTTATGTAATGGAACCAGTGATAAACTATCTAATGAAGCAGCCAAATATTCGACAAGAAAAACGATTTTGAGGTGGGGGAAGGAAAGGGTTAATATTTTATACGTAGTCCAAAGACTTGTCAAAGTTTATGTAACTTGGGGGCAGGAAAGGTTTTTTTTTCTTCTTAGAGAAAATACAATTATCAAGTATGGAAGAATATATATATATACTTTTTACCCTTAGCCTACTATCCCAGACTTAATTTGAATTGTGGAGGGATTGACACAAGGCTTGTGGGAATTTTAATTAACAATACTGCTATAATCGTTTGATTTAAAGGATATGGCTGCGGACATTAATGATTAATTTCTCGATTAATCGTTTAAAAGTTTTAACGATTAAAATGTATTTAATGATTAATCGGCCCACCACTTATAAATGTACTGGAGGTCAAAAAGTAAAATTTATCGGCCGATAAATATACATTAATTTCTAGACGAATACACGAATATTTTGGTTTTAAACTATTGACGGTCGTAAATGTTGATTATTGTTATTGTGTCCATTGCGAGAAATCGTTTTCCTACTACGCAATGTTCCCTCAAGTCTAGCATCGTTGATCTGTGTGCAAAGTTGCACAACATCCATTTTTTGTGCAATATTTTACAAATTTGCCGGCCGGTGATTCTAAACTTCTGCGTGGCGTCGGTCAAATATCTACACAGCTACCATTGTTCCAACACTTTGCTTACATACCACCTGCAAACCAAACATCCACTCCATTGAATAATACGCTACCGCCACGAATGTTGGAGCCCTAAAGAGGTCAAGCCCCCTTGGCCCCCAAACCCCTACAAATTCCTAGCTACGCCACTGTACTTTGCTAAACAATGTTTCAAATATTCTGACGAATAAAACGTAATGTGTAAAAAGCCACGAAATCCTATGTGGTAAAATTGTATTCCGGTTAATTAAACAACAAACACCATTGTAATGTGGCAATTGACGCCTGACGAATTCAAATATTTTATTTAGACTGTAAAAATTAATTTTGACGCACCAAATGTCATTCTCTTGAAATGAACAAATGGGATTTAAGCTTCCAGTGGTGTCCGCGGGCTTGACTTCTTTGGGGGGGGGGGGGCTTGCATACACGTCGAAGGCGTAAAATAAATGTAATTTTTTTCGGAACTTCAAGTGGGGTCCCGGGGGGATTTTCGAATTTGGACCCCCTCCTCCTCCACTAGCTACGCCACTGTAAACTTCCTATATGAACAAACTGAATTTGTGGTAACAAATATTCTAATCGTTGACACAATTTTGATAAATTTCAATTGCTAACATTATCCTTCGCCTATGAACGTTTAGAATTTTCTACAATAAAATTTAAAAAAAAAAAAAATCTTTCAAATTATGGGTAATTGTACACTAATTGCATTGTTCAAGAAACTAAGAAAACATTTTGGTAGCCATCGTTATAGTTATGTTATTTAAAAAAATTTCAACCTGTTTAAAGTGATTTGTTCAAGAACCTTTTTTTTAAAAATTATTGTCCACAGTGTCTGGCAGGCCTAAGAAATTGTTTGTTGTTATAAATCCTATTGGAGGAAATGGTAAAGGTGTTCACGTCTATCATAAGAAAGTAGCTCCCATTTTCCAGCTGGCTGGCATAGAGACAACTGTTGTTGGTAAGTTAATGAAGGGTTGCGTCTGTCGTTTACGCCTCTTATGTTAAATATAGAGTTGTTAACTATGTATAATCAATCAATGTTAATTATATAAGGTAGGCGATCTCAATGTTTACTCAACAGTTAACCATTTTTAAAAATTCATTATATAGTTATATAGGAACGCTAAAGGTATACGTTTAATTTTTTCTGGGTGCCAAGACCAAGGCTATTAACTGCTATTAAATGGTCAGTGATCAGATTTATAAATGAACATTTTTTCAATTTTTCTTCATAGATAAAACGGAATAGATCTATTATATAACATATATCTTTTGGACAATATTCACTTCAGTAGCTTAACCTACCGTCCCTTTTTATTACAATAAAAGTAGGGCTGTCATCAATTAATTTTAATTTAATCGTTAACTTTTGAGAAATTACCGCTTATAATTAATCGATAATTTTGATTAAAGCTGAAAATAAGATTATGACGTCATTAACTGAAAATTTCATAAAATGCCCATAACCTAAGTATTTAATAAAAAAAATATATAATGGTTTTAGGAGATATATTTAAATATAAGTAGTTTAATTTAATATCAATGAATTTAAATTTTATTATTGTTAATTAAGTAAAAACAATGTTTTTTTTTAAAAAAAGTATCATTTTCTTTATAAAAATTAAAAACTGCTTATTTTTAAAGTTTACATTTCATTTTTTTAATAGAGAAGTTTTTGCGTAAAAAAACTAACTATTATTAATTATTAATTATTTATTAATAAATCAAAAAAAATTGTTTAAAAAATATTTTCTTTAATTTTAATCACCATGTTATCGATTAAAATAATTTTAAACAATAAAACTTTTTACCGATTAACTGAGAAATTAATCGTTAATTTCCACAGCCCTAAATAAATGGTCATATTAGTATGTCTTTCAACTTTCAACTAATCTGTTTACTAATGCTTGTCCATAAATTTGATTATTAGTTACTACGAAATCTAAGCATGCCTTGGAAATAGGAAAAGACACAGATTTCTCCAGCTATCATGGGTGAGTGTCTATCTCATTATAGTTATAGGTTATCTTTGAAAAAAGAAATAAAGGTTATTACTTTAACCTCTTGAAATTATAGTGAGAATAACAAATGAATCTAGTGTGTTTGGAGACGATTTTTAAAAATATAATATTTTAAGAACTTATTCATGAAAAGTTTAAGTTTTATTGATTAAGTGATTAAACAAAAATGAAAACTAAAAATTAAAATTGTTTCATAATACTATCATACACTTAGATTTTAAAGACGAAATTATTAAAACTACATTTGAGGGTGGGTGGGGGACATTGAATAGGTCTACTTAGTGGATGATAAGAAAAAAATGAAATCTTTATTCATTTTCATGATTTAATTCTTAATATCATTATACTGTAAGAGTAAAAAGTAACATTTCTGAAACTGCCCTAACTTGTACACATAGACGTGTTTTCCAACAATGCATATATCTGTCTTGCAGCTATAGCCTACCTCCACAGAGTTGTCAAAGAAAATGTGTTTGTGTAAGGCATGTATTAGAGTTAGGTCACTCCATGAAGTGAATACATATGCAGCTGTTCTTAAGCTCTTCTTTTAATTCTAATGCGACGGTTCATGAAGGGTGAAAATGTATTTTTAAAAATGTGTCAGAACCATTTTATCTGAAAGTAAATAAGTAAGCCAGAGCTTAAGTAATGTAATCTTACACTTTCATGCGAATCACGCTGTCTATGTTCATCTTTGAAGATCCGCCAAAGAACAGTTCCTGTGTTGCACGATAAAAATTGTCTCCTTTTACATTTCAACACTGGGACAGTACAGGGTGTGAATGTTTGCGTGATGCATATCATGTTAATGTTATGTTGCCATATGAAACAAGGGCATTTTGATGGACTTTCCTATGTGTTACTGGTGCTTGTGGCGCATGGTGGATATGAGAAACTGCATTTGTTTCATTGAAATTAAATGTTGGTTTTGGAATTGTAGTCTCGATTTCATGAATCAACAAACAAAGAAAATAAAAATATTAAAATATGTAAAATCTGTGATATGGTCAAAGAAACAGATCTTGTTTTTTTTTCATTTTTTAACCTACGTTTGCTTAAATTGTTTCATTTCAGAATTATTTGTGTCGGTGGCGATGGCTTGTACCAAGAAGTTATCCAAGGTTACTTTCTTCAGCTTCAGCGGACAGAGAATATTGATATCAACAATAAGGATGCCCAGTTTATAAAACCTAAGATTCCATTTTGTTTGATACCAGCAGGTATATGAAATCATTTGTTGACGTTTGTATTTTTGTTTTCAATCTGCAAATAACCGTACAGGAGAGAAGCATACTTTATAATCTTGAAATAAATGTTAATGGGCGATACTTGCAATAAATATGATTTATGAAATGTCAGGTATTTTTGGTTTGGAAACTGGAGTATATCCTCGGCTGATACCTAAAAACATTTATCTTCATTTATCTCTGCTTGGCAAATTATCTACCTAATTATCATCAATTTAAAATATTTAAAAAGTTTTAACTCTTTTTGTTTTCAGGCACTAGCAATGGAATAGTCCGATATACAAATGATGATGTGAGAGACTTTAAAACATCAGCTCTGAGAGTAATAAGAGGTATATGTTATCATTATTATCTATCTTCAACTTCTTTTTATTTCTATTTTGAGAGAGAAAGAGTTTTTAATCTAGTTCTGATGGGTTTTTTTCTTGGATAGGGGCAACACAATTCTTGCCCAAGGAGAGGGGAAGGGGGAGCTCTAACCATAGCTATGTTATTGTATTTTTCATTGGAGTATCACAAACTACTATGTATAATATTTTGCATGAATTTAAAAGATCAGGAGATTTGAGTAATCTAAAACTATATTTAACAATGGATCTTTGAAAGCAATGATACCATTGATTCTTGGAAAATGCTCAATTCAGACTTTAAAAAATGATTTATTGGAGAAAAAGTTCATTGTCGATGCTCATGACCATTAAAAATGACATGATTATTGTTAATTCCTAATTGGCTTGAATTGTTTTTATTTATTTATTTTTTTTGGATCCAGTTCTTTATGTCAAATTAATTGAGCTTTAAGTGTTTGCATTTATCTGGTCCCGAAGGCAATACAACTCACAAACAACCAGATTGGACTAGTCATTAATAGCTATTTCCTGTTTCTTTTCTAAGATTATGGTACACTATATGCTCATATTTTTGAATTCATATCTACCTAATTTTTATTTGATTTATTGTATAGATTATCAATGTCGTGAATGACGACACACTTTGAAAATTATTTTTCAACTAATCTGTAGGAAAGTTAAGCAAGCTGAATTTATTGACCATTCATGACGCCGGAAGGTTTCTTGCAGTCTCTGCAGTTGGTTTTGGCATTGGTCTGATGTCAGATGTCATGCACAGAGCTGATGAGCTGAGGTGGATGAAAAAAGCAAGATATCCGTGTAAGCTATTAACAGGCATACAAACTGAAATGAACAGAAAAAGATCCCTTACTAGGCTGTCATGCACCTTTTGATGAATCAGATCTTATATAAGTAACCTACTTTTATAGATTGTTTTTTATTGTTGTTGTTGTTTGTTTGTTTTGTTTTTTTTGTGTTTTTTTGTCTTTCAAAAGAATTTGTTTCTGGTGTAAGTAAATTTATAATATAAATAAATTTGACACTATATGGCTCCTTTTGAACTCTCTATAAATGACCCGTGCGTGCGTTTGTTGCCTGATATGTGGTAAGAATTAAAATAATAAATAACACGACAATATAGAATTTAAATAATGTTGATGTAAAAGCTAAGTGGTTTAAAAGAGGTAGGAAAACAAATAATTAATTTAGTTCAATTTTGTGATGGAAGTGTGCAGCTGCCTATCTCACATAGGGGTGGGTGACAGGGGGGGGTCACAATTGTGTGTTATTTCTTGACAGCAATTATATTTCTGAGGAATAGCGTCAAAAATAAATCCCCCCCCCTTTTCCACTCGGTAGGGGTTGTGGCACTAACACCTAGAAATTAATAATATATCCAATGACAAATAGATCAGGGCAGATAATATCCAAGCCATAGAGAAAATAATTGGGACTAAACTTCTTTAAAGTTAAAGCTGACGAGTTTGTTTTCTTCAACCCCCAGATGCGTTTGCAACTACAATGTTGAAGAAACGGAGAAAGTTCCATTGCCACCTTGAGTACCTGCTTGGTAAAGAAGCTGGGGAGAAATTAGGAGATAACCCCAGGTATTATTTTACATTAAAATCTTGACCTTTTTTTTATCATTGAAGAAAGAAATCAAGTTCCATTTATTAAAAATGTAACTCATTAAGAATTTAACTTATTATGACTTAATTTTTGTTTGATCTCTAATTCAGGTCCATTGAAGCTGAAACAGGTGAGTTGAATGACAACTGACATCATTCAGATCTGCCTTGTAACTGTTCAGCCAACATTAAAAATAAATCCCACTTTAACCCTTTCAATCCCAAATATTTTGTCTTCCTTGGACACTTTCTTAGACTTAAAGACAAGAGCCAGCAGAGGTTCCTTCCTGCTAACAACAAAATGCGCTTTTATAAATGATTTCTGGGTGCATGAGTTTCACTGCTGTTAGTTTTCGCGAACACTGAATACTTGACAATATTTACATTAAACACTGCAGCTTTATTAACTCTCTTTTATCAATGATTTATTGGGTGGCTGCCTGGCCAAAAAAACAACAATAATTTTTGTGCAGAATAGTAGAATATTTAATGATAAATTTATACAATTGATGCTCTTACTAGTAACTGTTTGTCTTATTTATTTTAGATCTTAAAAAAATATATTTTATTGGACCTAGTATGTATAACTGGTGCATACCTGAATTCTTAAATTCAATCCATTTGATTTTAAAAAATTCTTATGAAAAAATTATAATGTTGCTGCCCGAAGATTTGATGTGATTTTGTTTAATGAACATGTTACTATTGTTACTTTAATCTTTGAAAAGTTGAAGAAAAGAGAACATTAAAAGGAAAATGACTCACCTTTAAATCTAATTTTCATTTATCGATTTTTTTAACACATATATTTTGTAATATAATCTTTTAAGTTTTATTCCCAGTGCTTAACTTTGTTTAAAAATTGTTTTGTACATTTCCATAGATTTGATTGTTCACAACACTAAAGGAAATGAATATGTTTCCGTATTTCTCTGTGCGGCCGACGTAAGGGCTAATGGCGACACCTGTATCATGGATTTCTTTAATGGCACTGGATTTCTCCTAGTTGATATCGGAAGCACTAATCTAGAATTTGCAAAGTTTATGCAAATTTTCTCTGGAAAAGCTCACAGGGTAGGTTATGAGATTTTACTAAGCTGCCTTTAAAATTTAGATAAGCCTGACATATAACTGTATTAGAGGCTCCAAAAGATACCTATTGTACTATTATTATGAAGAGGCATTTAGAAGGTAAGAGAAATTGTCACAGAAAATACAATTATTTATTATTAGATGCATGAAATGTTATATTTAATCCAATTTGAAGAGAGAAAAAAGATGGTGTATTGTGAATGCTTTGACCAAATAGTTTCTATGGATTTTAAATTACTTAAATCGATATCTGTTTTATTAACATGTTCACTATTCTTTTAATGAGTACCAATGTTCCCTCAAATATTCGTTCGTCCAACTGCAAAAGCCCATGTTCAAAGTTGCGCAACATCCAGTTTTTTGTGCTGTATTTTACAAAGTTTGCTGCGCAGTAATTCTAAGCTGTTGCACGGTGTTGGTTAGATATCTCTGCAGCATCGCATTTTAAAGGGATCATAGGTGGGGACCATGGGTGTTAATTGGATTCAGCAGGGAAAATAATAGTAGATTTATGTGATTGTTATCTTTTACTTTTAGAGATGCAATAAGAATATAAAAATAAAATGTCACCTTACATTGTTGAGACCTTTACTCAAATATGCATCTGCTATATGGAACTCATCCACCATAGATAAAGATAAATTAGAACAAATTAAAAAAAATCATGTTAAGCCTGGTCCCTTTTTGGACTCAGGACGTGTTAGCGCATTTTCGTATTATGTATCAGTACTTATGTTAGATATCAGCATTATGTAGTTATCAGTAATTGTGTTTAGATTTTAGACATATATTTATGAATTTTCTTGTGTAATGAATATACCTGAAAAAAAAAATATTTAAAAGTCATTTCTTTACAATTTAAAATTTTTTATTTTCTCTTTAATCTAACTACAAGTGGTTTGTGGTCACTGAAATAGGACTCATAAATGAAACATTCTAAATTGTAATCAGCTAATTGTCCAAATACTCCGTCAATTGTTGTTTTATAGATCGTGGTTGCCAATCTTGTTGAAAGTAGTTGAATGTTGAAGCTTGTTTCGAAAAAGTTTTCAATTTCTGCCCCTGAGCCGCTAAGATCTTGATTGAAGTCACCACAAATGATGACGTAAAACTCTCTAAACTTTTACACATATTCTAATGACGTCAACAACAAAAAAAACTAATACTTTTTGCACGCTATTCGACTTCCGGCAATGGCGGCCGTTGCCTGCGCCAGTATTATCTCTCGATTCGCAATGTTTTTTGGTAGTTTTAACAGTGTTTTTTAACAGATCGAGTAACTGAGTGTTGATGCACAAATGGCAGGTCAGGACATACAAAAAACATATATACATCATGGGTCTAGGACTTATAGATGCTGAGATCTAGGGTGATGACAGACGGACGGACGGACAAAACGGGTGCAATAGCGCATTCGACTTCTCGAAAATGCGCTAAAAAACAGAACAGATTCATTTCTGGAGGATATTTAAAATTGACAAGAGTAACATCATTAGTGAAATCATTAGAAATACTAGATAGAAGTACATACAAACAGAAAGTTGTAATAATTAATAAGGCAATTAATTCTAACTAGGAAATACAACACAAAGACAATCTAATACAACATTCAGACAGGTAGAGACTGGTGTAGGGCTTTTATTTTGTTTATTTGTTAGGGTTTCAAAACTACTGGCGAAATAAAGCGTGAGCTGTTATAGAATCAATATCATTGTATCAACTCTATGGTTATTTTCAACAGGAAAGTTTTCCTCACATGAAAGCCATGTCTAATGTCAGCGGCTTCCACCTCCAAATGTTAGAGGAAAGTGAGAAGAAAAGAAACAATGCAAGAAATGAAGAACTTGAGCATTACGCTTTCGTTGATGGGGAAATGTACAGATTTGATGGAAGGGAGTTGGATGTCAGGTGTGACATTTGGCTAAAAAAAGATCAGCTTTTTATGTTGTTTGTAGTGTAATGTCAATTATCATAATCAGTAGTCATTTTATCAAAAGCCATATAATTAACTTTTTACTTATTAAATTGTCATGGAATTTAATGTCTTGTAAATAATATTCCATTTTGTTTTTTATTCAAATTCAAACTCCAACCTAATTTTTTTTTTTTGCAATTAATAAAAATAATACTTTTCAAACCCAAAAACTGAATTAATGCAATTAGTATATTCATTTCATAGCTGCATAAATAAATTATTTTTTTGCCATTGAGTGTTTCCTTTCTATTTCCACAGACTGCAGAAGTCTTTTGTGCCCATGTTTTCATGTCTGCCCAGTGGCCTGCAATTGTTAAATACCAACCAGGAATGAAATGAGCTGTGCTTACTGATTTAAGTTTGTATCACTTTGCCTTGCAGCTACATGTCATTCAATCAGTTTCTCAATTTTGTTATCAGTGAGATTTAACAAATAGGCAAACCCGACAGTTTCCCCAGGGTCACAGGCTTGTTGGTGCCCCAGTCTTCTAAGGGCACCATGCACCCTTGGTTATTTATTTTGAAAGATCTTAAACTTAAAGCAATTATGTTGCTTTTTAAATGCATTAGAAGCTCTTTTTAGACAAGTTTTTTAAAATTGCTTATTAATGTCATTTTGTGTTTACTAGTTTTACAACATATTTGAATGAAGAGTTTATTTCATCAAATCTAGGGATTTAATGATGTAGGAGTGAGTTGAATGTTTATACAAGACTTTTACAAGCTTTAGGTTAACTTATTATTAACTATACTATTATTATTATGATTATTAAGGTTAATTTATTTTAAACTTCATCTAAAAAAATTTTATGCTTCTTCAAGCTTCTAATTAACCTTACCATACAATTTTTTAAAAACATTTATACTACTTATAACTTTCTATGTTAAGCCATAGGATCAATTTAATACACAACAAGTTTATTCTGAAAATAATCTACTCTTTCTATTAAAAAAATTCTCCATATTTATCAAGAAAAATCCTTGCACAATAAATAATTAGCATCCAATATAAAAAATTACACTATACAAATAATTTGACTCAATTGTGAACAGAGTGGCCAACCATGACCAATATAATATTATATATACTGGTGGCAGATTGGATGTTTATTGTTCTGTGGTCGTCTCTTTGGAAATGATTTTGGAGTGTTTTTTAAAGGTATTTTTATTCTACCTAGTACGGCATGTTGGTCTTGACAGAAACTACCCACATTTAAAAACAACCTAAAAATTTTGCAATAGCTTCTATGACATTGTCACATTAAAGTACCATTTCGTGATGGCCATAATGAACTAATATTAATTTGGTAAAATCAAATTTCTCAACACGTGATTTAGCCAGTGTAAATCTTTTGATTATTTTTTAACACTCCCAATTTATTTTTATGCTGTGTCTAAAAGATGACACTGTAAAAGTGAAGCTGTAAGAAGAAGGAATACATTGAATGCATCTAAATGCAAGGCTTTAATAGTCTAAAGTCTAAGCACTATTACTATTAATACTGAAAAAAAAAAAATTATACAGCAAGATTGGAGAGGAATAAAATAGTGCTCAATATTCCGATATTTGCTTTCATATCTTACACTGCCTCGAACGAATTGCTAATTCACATGACAGTATAGTTTTATTTTTTAACAATTAATTACCAAGAGATGCTAGCATTTTTATCATGTGTTCTATGGTACTTGCTTTTATCAATTTTTAAGACCATCTTTTTCAAAGGTTCATTTAGAAAATGTGAACTAAATACAATTTATACCATTTTGTATTAGTTTTTCAGTTGTAATAATTCAGAAAAAGTTGTTTTTTTAATGGTGCAAGCTGGGTATTGCAACGATGCACAAGTTAAGTGTTGAATATTGTTTATATTATAATTAACTATATGTCTTTGTAATATATTTCATTTATGTTAAATGTTTGTAAAATGTTCAATGAATAAACTAGATGTCTTTTTCTGTAACTTTTTGTCTAAGGCTTTTAATTATAAAAAAGCAAGTTAAATGCACTTCAAAGTTTAACAAACATGAATTTGTCTTATAACACAAAACCAATCATAGAAAAATTCAAAGAAATAGATATTAAATTATAGTTCCTGTTTGATAGACAAGGCACTTTAGTTTTGATTATGAAATACCCCCTTGAAATATTGGTTTCTTCAGAATGTGTCAATAATAAGTGTTATACCATTGTTTGAAATGCTCAATCACATTTATCTCCCATGTTTGTTTTCCCGAAGCATATACATTATGTATATTTTCACTCATTCTTCTCTCCCTGTTATATGTGACTGGGATGCCTAGATAAACTATTCTATACAAAATCTACATTTACAAACTCCCTTGACCAGATACGTTGGCCTCCCTTTGTCGTGTCCTTCGAGAATCCGCTACCCCTGAAGACGTTGTTTGCATTCACACTCACTGTGCTTATCAATTCCCTGCTGTCCTTATTCTCATAGGTCACCAGCACCTGGGGAATAGCAAATAAATGTTTCAAGGCATAAGTCAAAGCAAAGAACGTAATAAATACTTTATTTTAAGTCGACGAGGAATTCTGGTAGAGGAGTGGGTGGTTTTTCATTCAACTGGAGAGCAATGTTCCCTTTAAAATATCTGACCACTGCAACGCAGCAGTTTAGAATTACTGCGCATAAAATTTCTTTAAATGTTTCAAAAAAGCGGTTGCTGTGCAACTTTCCACACAAGATTTTTTTAGTTTGCACACCGACCAACAATCCTGAGAAGGAACATCCCTGGAGAGTCTTTCGTGGAAAAATGTGTCTGTTAAAATGTAAAAAATCCCAACAAAGTAAGATTAAAATGTAATAAATCCCAACAAAGTAAGATTAAAATGTAATATATCCCAACAAAGTAAGATTAAAATGTAATAAATCCCGACAAAGTAAGAATAGTAAGATTAAAATGTAATAAATCCTAACAAAGTAAGGTAGGACCTGATTAACAAAGCTATGATACAAGAGAGCCATCAACAGTGGCGTCAGTTTGGCAGCCTAAGTAACTCCATCCAATCCCCATCAATCTCTTACAGAATAACGTGTATACCACGCCTATTGTTTCAATGCTAAACTTTCCGTCAAAAGTTTGTCAGTATCTCAAAATTCCACATTAAAATCACAATCCTTAATGATGAGTTCTGATTTCGTCTTGTAACCTTGGGGCACTTGTATCTTAGTGTCCACGCCACAAGTCATCTCTTGCTCTATTGTTCTTTTTACACCTGTTTAAAAATGTCAGTTTTAAAAATAATAGTTTTTCTTAGAAGTTTTACTCGCTGAGCTTTTCTATAAAATCGTATTGTTGAGGAATCCCGTGAAATAATGTAAATGTAAAGATTTTTTTTCGGAAGTTACAAAGAAATGGGAGTAAATGGTCTGAAGTGATTTCATTAAGTAAGAAACTATTAGTATTAGAAAATTAAATCGAAAAGACGCAAACAAGGTAAGGGTTAGCCTGACCGGACGTAACAAAACAGCGAACGTTTCGGCAAAGAGCCTTTATCAGCGAACATACAATACACAAATAAAACGAAAATAAAAATAAAAAAAGAAGGAACTTAGCTGCGGTGAAATCCAAAGAATCCAAAAAAGTGGATTTTTTTTTGGATTCTTTGGATTTCACCGCAGCTAAGTTCCTTCTTTTTTATTTTTATTTTCGTTTTATTTGTGTATTGTATGTTCGTTGATAAAGGCTCTTTGCCGAAACGTTCGCTGTTTTGTTACGTCCGGTCAGGCTAACCCTTACCTTGTTTACGTCTTTTCCATTTAATTTTGTATAAGCCTGATTGCAGTCCTACCCCTCATTTTGTTTACTAGTATTAGAAAACAACTTAGACCCGGCAGTTTTGTTAGGCAATATCTTTAACCGAATACCGTGCAGATTTTCTTTTATTACACATTTCTGTCTGCCTTGAGATCCTTCATCATCCCCTGGCTAATCTAGATAAAATATAACGCTAAGTGGTTCCAGTGTAGTCTTGGCGATTAGGGGCAGTATACACTTGTATACAGGGACAGTAATTTCCCTTCATTATTTCCAAGTGCCTAGCAGCAAGACCCTACAAATTCCAACAATCCTCCATCAATTCTTTTCCCCCCCCTCTCCATTGGTCTCTTGAAATATGAAAATTTATCCACAAAGCTAAGGCAAGAACATAAAGATGTGTTTAAGAAGTTTGAAAGAAGGATGTTGGCTTATTATTACTCAAATTAAACTACACTACTACCCTTTTTAAGATTAAATTAACCGTTGCACTAAACTTTAATGTTCTTAATGCAGGTTATGTTAAAGAATTAAGTTACAGTAACCTTTAAAACCAGCTTCCACTTCCACAAACTAAGTTAAGGTTTACTTAAATCGCTTTTGCGGGCGGGTTGTATTTTGGAAATATAATCGAATTTCCTTTCATAATGGGAAGATCTTAATTCAAGTGAATTTTTTTAAAAGTAGTTGACTTGAGAATACAGTGCACAAATTAATAACAATAATTAATATAATGTACATAGTATTTAAATGGGTCTTCTGGCAATGTAAACCTCTGACGCTTATCTCTGCCAGTCCTACTTGTGTACCGGTACGGCGACAGCCAGGTGGGCTAACTTAAGGACCCCTTTTCAGACTAGAATCTGGGGACCGCTGTTTTAATCTTTAACATCAAGGGACAACACGCTTTCGCATTCGGCTACATTTTATCGCACACCGAGAGTGTACTGCTGAAATTTCCAGACAGAAATAAATTCAAAAAAAAAATTCAATGAAGTATAAGTAAATCTAACACTGAAATATTCCCCACCCTTCTCCTTGGTAACCTCAACATGGAAGCCAGCATTCATGTCAATGATGGGGTTGGCTGGGGTCTAGCTCAGTTGTACCTCCATGCCGTAGGTTAAAGTCATGGTGAAGTTAATCTCGCAGCTGGACTTCAAATTATCCTGAAATATGGACTGCAATTTAAAAGTTCTTAAGGGCATTTCTTTCATCATATTTAGCGGAAAGTGGATTCAATACGTTTAACTATTAACCAATTTATTAATATCAACACATCAAATAAAACCGAATGCAAATAGTCAATCCCGGTGATTTAAAATTACTGCTGAGAAAACTTGGGCCGAGGGTAACTAAATTGGGACCAGAACACCAGGTTCATCCATCTCATTAAGACTATTTTGAGAGTTTTAACTTTTTTGTATTAAACCATTCTATTATGAGTTCAATTAACAGTTTCATAATTTTAAACTTCAATATTTATAATTTACATATTTTGGTTCTTTCCCTTTATCTTACCCCCAAAATATTTTTTTTGGAAAAAAATCTTATTTGCACTACGTGACAACAAGTGGTAACCCTAAACCTAACCCTAAACCTAACCCTAAACCTAATCCTAAACCTAACCCTAACCCTAACCATATAGAAATACTGTATTTTACTATATAAAAAAATTTGGGGGTAAGATAAAGGAAAAGTACCCACATTTCTTTACTATATTTTAAGAAAAAATGTAGAAACATTACTACATATTATTATACTATCTTTCTTCTTTAGTTGCATTTAAATGTTAAAAATAATGATAATTTCTTGTAGCGTTGAGTAAAATTATTTTCCGGAAAGGAGGTGATAGGCCTAATATTTTGGGGACCGCTGAACTATAGGTAGAGTATATTGCAGTGCGGATGATGATTTTTTTAAAAAGCATTATTTACATCAAATTTGTATTGCCCCCACCCCTCGTTTTCCCACAAGTCAAAAACTTTCAAATGTAAAATTCAACATTCATTCCACATCATCCCTCTGTGTGTTGTAATTAATGAAAACCCCCAATCATTCATTTGAATTAAAACAAAGCTTTTAAAATGAGTACAGTAGAAGTTAAAGCCAAGTGCAAATAGACATTTTTGAAGAATCTCATGATGGTTCCCCCCCTCCACCCNNACCCCCACCCCCACCCCACATTCGCTCCTTCTCTCCCTTTGTTTTTAATTTCTGTTTGTTGACACACTGGGCCGATGGGAAGTAAAACAAATGTAGCGATATTGACGACAGGCATGACACGGACGTCACACCAATATCATAGGTCAACACTGGGACACTGGTCCCCTTCATAACATCACGGACAACAGTGATGGCACGGGTCAGCCGTAAATGTAATTAAGACATTTTTGTTTCCTATCTACTCTGGCTGTGAAAGGCACTATTTAAAACCACATATCTGGGTCATAGTCATAGTCGTATGATAGTTTAATCTTTATATATCTACCAAGCAATAAAATACGCACTAAGTAGAACTTTTTTCTTTCTCCTGCTTATTTCTCTAATTAAAATTGCGATTAGTAATTCAGTGTATGATTATTTTATTGAATTTGCTTACATGTCATATAATTACTTTCTATTTCTTTTAGAATGCTAAGAATTCATAAGTAAGTTCAAGTGATTTAAAAAAAAAAATAATAAAAAAAAACGAATGTAAATGAAATAACTTTTATTTAAACTTAAACACAACAAATATTTTCCCTTTTTTTCATTGGCTTAATTTTATGGATAGGGTGACCCGTCAAAACGGCCCCTGACAAAACGGCCCCAACAAAACGCCCCCGACAAAACGGCCCCGGACAAAACGGCCCCGGACAAAACGGCCCCGGTCAAAACGGCCCCGGACAAAACGGCCCCGGTCAAAACGGCCCCAGACAAAACGGCCCCGGAAAAAATGGCCCCGGACAAAACGGCCCCGACATAACTTTTAATTAAGGAGATTTTTTATGTGCATTTTCTGAGCATTGGGGGCATTTTTTAACAATTTTTATATTTTCTAACCTATTTGTATGTTTATATAGATCTACTACAAACTAAGATCGGAAATTTTCAAGAAACCATGATGTACGTACAATAAGCACTTATGGCCGGCCGGTGTTGATCGGACAAATAACGACGGTTGAGACTGCGTAACATTGTATGCCAATACGTGCCCCAGGGCATGGGGAAAACAATGGGTTTAAAGTCTCACGAGCCCCGTCAGATTTCACTCGCTCCGTCTTATCTCTTCCTTTGTCCTAGGCGCTATGGTATGGGCCTGTCCATGGACGGAGATCAAACAAGGTAAATATAAAGGTGGTGTGGTACTTTTATGGTCAAGACTGGCCCTCGTCACATCAACAAAAACAAATTTAAAAAGGAGCAGCATCTCTAAATCTAAAACACTTAACGGTAGATGAACGAAGAGTGGAGTTGTAATACTACAACTAACAATGCCATTAAATTTTAACTTGGAAATACAATAAACTAATAACCTTATTCAACAATCACAGACATTTAAAATCATTTTGCCAATTTAAAATAAACGCATTTTAAAAAGTGCCCTATCTTCTCTTCTGGAAATTGTGTATGAAATGGCTTGATCAAAATTGGAAAAAAAAAAAAAAAATTAAAATCCTAATAAAAATGGGGCCGTTTTGACCGGGGCCGTTTTGTC
>MUZC01003371.1:118780-130159 GCA_002072015.1 Radix auricularia
AAAAAAAAATGTTTAGTTGCCATGGCATAGCAAGACAGCTAACGAACAATGCAGCGGTAATGTCAAAAACCATTGATGTGATTAACCTTCGCGATTAAGCTCGCGAAAATGACTATTGATATTACAAGGATCATTGCATTGTTTATAGACCTAGAATATATAGATACAAGACAATTCCTCAAATTGATTTCGATCTTCTAATGACAGTTTCCCTGCTAAGTATATGCACATCAAAGGCATTTGATCTAAAATTATCACATTGATATCACATCTCATGTTTTCTAAAAATTATTAGGTATGCGCTGGAAGAGGAAAATGGCCCATTCTGTATGAACCCCACATTTGTGCAGGAAAGTAGGGTGTCATCTTGTACGTCGCAAAATACAGTAATTCTTGCAAGTAGAGGACTGAAATACTATGTCATTATTAAAATATCCAACATCATCATAACTTTAAACTCAGAAGCTCACAAGTTTGTTTGTTTGTTTTTTCAATTATTTCTTCTTCAGGATTTCACATACGTCACACAACAGTTGTAAATATAATGTCACCAATAAATTATCTCATTTGGGGTAAAAAGGGAACTCTTGGGGGTAATGCTCAATCATTGTGGGCATAGAAAATTTGCTAGAATCCGCTACTTTTGGGTTAAAAATACAAATTAAGCATTGACTATAAATCATTACTTGTAACTTCTTTGTTTATTTTAAAATAATACTTTTAAAAAATAACATCTGGGGTCAAAAGGGAATTTTTGGGGGTAATGCAGACTCATTTGGGACATATAACATCCACTCCACTCCACTAGATATATTCAAATACGTCGTGTACGCTTGGTAACATATGCCCACTATGTAACCGGTTCCTTCCAGAAAATGCATTTGTTAAATTTGTTACCTATGTAGATTTCTTATTTACGTACTATAAGAAGACATCTAAATCCAAGCTACTTTCATTTATATTGACAAAAGTGACAATAATCTTAATCAACATGACTTGACTGTATCAAGTATCCTTTTTGTCAAATTTAAAATAAATGCCTTAAAAACTGAGTTCAAAAGAAAGTTGTTTTGTGCGATGTCGAGAATTAGATGCATTCAATAAAGTTAGTGAATAGTTTTGACTAATTTTAAATGGACACATTTATTATTATATTTAGAAGGGCCAGAGGCAATTTACCAAAAACCAATCGAAAAACTATAGCAAACTTAAAACTTTTATTATTGTATCAAATAGATTCCCCTCCCCCACCCACCCCCCAAATGGATATTCGGTGTCGTTTTGACTTAAAATATCAACATATAATCATATTCAGATCTTTTTAGACACTTGTCCTGTTTGTAAAACTCACCAGTAGCAGTTTCGGGGGAAGGGGGGGATAACCGACCAAAAAAAAAAGTTTGCAGACTCCTGCCGCGAGTGAACCATNTATGTTCTCTTGTGAATTCTCAAACTTAAGAATTATAATTATATTTAAGTTTCGTGTCTTGTTAACTTACGCAAACCGGCGTCTGATAGCCTATCGACCGGCACTTTGAGAAGCATTGAATTTTTTTTAAAAAAAGTCATTAAATATATTTTAAGTGACCAAATATTTCAGTGGAAGTTTTATTTAAAGTTACCTTTTCGATGTGACGTCACATTTCTTCAACCCCCCTCCCTCCCCCACGTCACGCATCGTCACAAAAGTGTGACCCCCCTCCCCCCCAGGTGCGTGACGTCATTTATGGACGTCCCCTCAGAGGAAACTTAACTATCTACCCTGAAATTGGATGGACTCCCTTTGCCTTCCCTGTCCTTAAAAAACAAGACAAAAAAAACCAACTAAAATTAGACTATTACTAACTATTACTATTAATATCTCAAATTGCACTAAGTAAATGGGATGAAATATGCCCATTGAATGAAGTTCAAAGCAGTTAAATGTGTGCACTATGGTGAATGCGACATCACTATTAATATTACCAAAAGTCTTGGTCATCAGCGACCAGTCAATCACTGGATTCTTCTTCTTGGCGTGTCTTCTGACATCGTCTTCAAGTTGGGGCTCGAAATATTTCTTGACCAATTGATCAAGTTCGATGTTGTTCATATCTTACTGTTTACTGGCTGAAGAGTTCGAAGACTCGGCTTCTGGGTGTGAGGTCGTCAACGATCTGTGAGGCTGTAAGTCAATATTTCAAGTATTTCGTAGATGTGCTAACACACACTGAAACTCGTTGAAACTGTAGAAAAGAAGGGGGGAGGGGGGAGAGGAACCACTACAATTTGGTTTGAGTATTTTTTCATAAATATTAATTTTTCATTAGTCATTTTCACATATTATGTATTCTATAGATAAGAATTAATTTGATTCGTTTATATTTATAAAAATGTTTTCCCATTAATATTTTTTTTTTTAATTTCAATTTTTCCTGTTCTCTATCGGAATTTCAGAGAAATTTATGGACGGCTCAGTTGATTGGGTTTAAACAAAATCTACAGTTCACTGGTCCTCTTAATAAATAGGCTAAAATCAGGTTTTTTTACCAAATTTATCAGTGAAACAATGTTTAAGTTTTTTTTTAAATAACACTAAAACATCGAGAATCCTGAGTGGAAGCCTTAATCAGACAATAAAAATGTTTAAAAATTGAAATGTTAAGTTTTGCACAGCTTAGATGCCTTATGTCACTCATTCAGACATTGCTGTTAATTCAACGAATTTATGTCAACTTTGTATTATTTCAGGTTACTTTTTAAAATATCTTATTTCATTAAGCTTAAAAAAAGAAAATATATGTGTGGTTAATATGATATGAAAGTTTCTTTTTATTGATATATGATGTATTGTTATTTCCATGTAAAGCGCTGTGAGCCTGGCTCCTTGCTGGGATACAGCGCTATATAAATTATCATTTTATTATTATTATTATTATTATTTTCTTTGCAGTCACTCAGAACTTAATTTTAAAGTTTTAATGTATTGTGTTTTAGAATGAAAGTCAAATATTTTGCTAATAAATTTCAGCCAGTTCAGTATCAGTATCAGCTTTAACTTTTAACTTTAATCATTCTTAAGTAAACGTAAAAAACTAACTAAACTTCACCTAAACTTCACACCAAAAACATTTTATTCTTGTACCTCAAATTTTTTTTAGTAAACTGAATTAACATTAGATTAAAAGTTTCCATTCAAAAAAATTGCTGAGAATCATTTTGGTTTCGTTTGTAATAATTATGATCTTAAACAATGAATCGTGAAATCGATAATTGGTGTCAAGGTTGACAATTCATGTTTATAACTTTAGTGCTAGTTGGTGCACACATTTTTCCCGTCCATTTGACTTGAGTACTTCGGGGTCGTCCATAAAGTACGTCACGCTATATTTACAATTTTTGACCCACCTCCCCCTGTCACAAAGTGTTACAAATCTCGGGACTCCCCCCCCCCCCATAGTACGTCACAATTAAAAAAAAAAAATTAATTAACAACTAATTAAAATTTAATCGAAAACCTAAAACACACTCACTTCACTATTAAATTGCCTTAAAATTACTTAAAATATAATTAATGAAAAGAACTATCAGATTATTCAATGACTTTAACAGAAGAATAACTAATTGTCAACAGCTGTCAAGTTATTCTTTGAAACAGTAACTCAATCGATTGAATTAGAAAAAAAAGCAAAAAATATACTTGACACTGATAAAATAAACTTTATGAACATCATTTATCTGCTACCTTTTCATTTATAATGGGTGGGACGTGGTGGTCGAGAGGTAGCGCTCGACTGTCATACCGATGGTCACGAGTCACCCAGCTCTGAATGGGTACCTAACTAGACAATAGTTAGGCGGCTGGGGTAATGCATGGAACCCCTATAGCCGTGGCCTGTGACCGCTGCATCACTTGCCAATAGATCATCTCTCATGGTCTGTGGACGCAATTATCTTCTGCATAGAAGGAGCGTCTGTATATCTAAGATAAGATAAGATAGGCCAACTTTTAGATAATCTTCCGATTATGCGTTCTATTGACACAGGATTAGAACTAGATTAGCGAAACTTGACCTCAAGCAGACTGCTCAAACGTAAATGGTTAAAACACACCATACTACTCTAAATACCCTATCATTACCATTACAATTATCATTCTATCATTATATAAGTAATATGTTGAGCACACTGCCACATAATTAATCAATAGTTTTTTTAATTTTATATAATATGATATTAATACTTTGTTGTTTTTTTTCTTAAGTTTAACACTCTCGTGAAAACCAATGAGCCTTTTGGTCTCAGGCTTTCATGACTGTAGAATTGTTACAGCGGGCATTAGGAATATTTATCCATGTGTTGACCTCTATTAAAAACGAAATTATAATTAAGATTTTCTTTTAGCCTTTTGCTAACTAAAAAATGGGACAGTCCAAGAAATGACTATGTCATTAACTGGTATTTATCATAAATTTGAAAGAAACTTAATTTTAAGTTTAATGATAATAATGACTATATTATACACATATTACATCTGAATCCTAAATATTTTTTTATTATAATACAAATCCCAAATTTCTTGATCCGTGATAAAATTATGCAGCAGAAAACAAAGAAATAAAAACACTTTCGGAAGGCTACACATAAAACAAGGGTTCGCAACAGTATAGTAGCACTCCTAACTGGCTTGAGGAATTGTGAACAACACAATGAAAAGATATAAATTTCATTTTGACAGAATACTAATTCAAGTGTTTCACACAATTTTTGAAAATTATTTTTAAAACTATTAAATTTTACAAAATAAATAAATAATTAAATTAGAAATATTTTTTTAAAAATATAAAAATGTGACGTCACACTTGGCTTGACCACCCTTTCCCCCTGCCACAAACTGTCACACTTTCTTACACCCCCCCCCTTTTTTTTTGGAGCGTGACGTACTTTATGGACAGCCCCTTCTATGAGAAATACATGTTTTCTCTACCGGGGGGGGGGGGCGAAATAGAGCATTTCCAAAGACTTTTCCTCTCTTAATTTATAATTTACAGACAATCCTTTCTATACAGAAGATTATAGCAACGTACGCTTATTGGTTTATGTCTAGTCATGGATTTTTATTAAATGTATACAGGTATTAATAGAGTTACTTGTTTGATCAAGCAACCCAAATATTCTTCAGAATTCCAGATAGGGAAGAATGAGAATGTTCAATGATTTTTCTTGCATATGGAAAGGGAAAAGTGTTTTATCCTTATGTCTTTATGAGGGTTGTATTAGATAATAATACATTTGAGTTGTTTTCCCAAATTTGAATTAATTACCTTATGAATTATTTCTTACTTGCACTTTCCCCCTCTAGTCTCTAGAATCTCTTTGTATTAGTGATATAACTAATGGTGTTGCTCTTTCCAATTTTTAAATATTCTCCTGTAATGAATCTTGCTGCTCTTTTTGTAAAATTTCTTTTAGTTTATCTATCTTTTGTGGATGGGTCCCAAAAAGAATACACATATTCAAGTATCTGTCTCACCAGCTAAACGTAGCATTTTAATTTTTTTTACATTCTTATTACATACTAGATACGACCGAGGTGTTGCATACGCCACAGAGTTGCTCAATTATAGTGCAAAGAAAGGGAGAAAGAACGGACACGAACTGTGATTGTTTTCATTCTCACTGTGAACGCCAATTAAATAGTAACACTGATGGGCTCCAAAAATTTTCTTTTAATTCATAAACAATTTCTAGGTTTAACATACTTTAAATTTACCTCTATTACAAGACGCCTAACTACGAAGTAAATAAACAAACAAAAAGTAACTCAAAAATATAAATTTACATACAGGTATACTCACTTCACTAAAATATTTAATTCATTGCACAACACAAGTATTAAGGATACATGTTCAATCTTTTTTTTTTTTTAGGGTGTTTAGTAGCGGTGCTATGTAGCGGGTGAGGGGTGGAGTTTGGTCTTGAATTCTTTATTGTTATGTTGTTTTGTTTTTGACTAAAACCAGTGCTTTTTCAGTGGGAACTCATGTGAACCTTTTTTTTCAATTATATGCGATTATAGTATTATCTGACATTAGTTAAAAAACAGATGTGAAATGAGTTCCCAAACATTTTTCGCTAGAAAAAAAGCACTGACTAAAACTATAATCACTGAATGATTATAATTATAGCCATTATATGCTTAGGATTTTATAGCACCATATTTGGATTTTTTTTCTTGTTAGTGTACGTTTTGTCTAGAAACTAAATGAGATATTGCTAATATGTCTTTCCCTTGAAACGATTATAAACTTAATTAAGCAAGTTAGTTGTCACCTCTGCTTACGTTTGAATTAACGTAATAAGAAAATTTTAAATACTATTTAATGACTAATGCTAGGCCCCCTTTCTTTTTCAGCATCGCCAAAGAAAAACAAAACCCATTAACATTGTTTATTAACCCCCACCCACCCCGCAACCCCCCATCACGATGGCATGCTCCCTCAACATCCAGTTAGTCGTAATCGCTAAGATCAAAGCCTAGCGGGTACTCCAGCTTGGGCTTCAGAAACAAAGGGATCTCCTTCAGGGTGTCCTCCGACACGGTCACCATCTGCTCGACGCCGATCCTACACTTGCAGGTTCCTCTCACCGTGTACGTAGGCGCGCCGTCCTTCGTCCGGAAGAACCCCGTCACGTCTTTGAAAATAACTGAAACATCCTCTGAGTCTGAGTGGACTACGTCTCGTTCCTTTTCATGTACGTAATCCACGTAAACCTGATGAAGACCGTGCGACATGCAGGATTATGCGTGCAAATGAAATCTAAGACTTGGACTTCTAATTCAAATAAAGAAAACAAATGGACAGCACAGGACCGGGACTAATGGCTTGAAGTAGTGGACATACTGCGATGGTGCCCCAACAACCCACTCACGGGTTAAGGGATATGATAGGATAGAATAGGATAGATGGATGTATCTATTCTGAAATGTGATCCAGGAAATTTCATCTATGTGACGTCTGATAAAACGTTAACTGACAGATTAAAAAGTTATCTTTAAAATTGTTGAGGACATCTAAGATCGTGTCTGAGATGTCGCTGTTAAATTAAAAAAAAAAGTGGTTTCTGAAATATGTTGTTTGTTTTTTTTTAAGAAAAAAAAAGGGGGGGTTGTCACGTGAGAAAATGGGATAAAAGGAATGCGGTGGTGTGTCAGGGTCAAAATGAGGCCAGTGTGGAAGTCACGAATGTGTGGTCACGAGGAGAACACGGATAGAGGACTCGAGCGAGAGTTAGAAATTAAGAGCTGGGAGACAGAGATGAAACTAGTAGAAGTAAAAGAAACATTGTCGCATACTGTAAAATAAATGTACATATTTCCTATTGCATTATGAAAGAGCATTTTTCCTGAACTTGATTTATGAATTGAATTATCGTGTGAAAGAGGATACTGTTAGACAAGCCCACAAAGAAGCGCAAATTAGGGCAATCACGAGAAAGTGAGAAAACGGGGACCTCGGCCTGTTACATTAAATGGTGTCAGAACCGGTCATCCTGTTACAGGGGGGTTGAAGAGTAAAACCCAAAACCTTTCGCGTCAGACTTAAGTAGCAGAAGTTTGTCCTTACCCTCCCGTCAAACTTAGACTCCATCTCAAATTCTCCACTCAACTCTTCTTCTTTAATCTTCAACTCGGCAATCGTGGTGCATTTGGGCGGTACAACAATGTCACTGTTGATGCCCCATACAAGCTCCTGTTCGCTTGTATTAGAACTGCCTGAAGAGCAGAGACATTTTGTATAAAACGTGGATTTCGGGGATATATTGTTTCAGAAAAACGAACCTCACGTTATTGTTAGTCGATGTTCTATTATCAGGTACAATGGGATGGGGTTGGAATCTCAATTCTTTTCAATTAAAATCTTTAAATGATTATTTAATCACGCAAATAGTTTTTATGGTAGATTTTTTAAAAATGTCATTTAATAATAAACTGAATTTAATGAGGAAAGAAAATCAATAAAATAAACCTTTTTGTTTCGTTCGGTCAAAAAAAAATTTGGCTCTCGCTGACAGGCCTTTGACGGGAAGCTCTGCCAAGACGGCGATACTGCCTCCGATGCTGAAGGAATGGTTGAGGCTGGTCTCACAGGTCGACCTGGTCACCCGGACAGAGTTCAAGGCAAAGGTCTGAGGGTCGGGGGTCGTGTTGTTGAAGTTAGATTTGAATAAGATGCTGGCCGTTGGAGTCGTCGGTGACCCATGTTTGATGAAAACCGGCTCGGCTGAAAGTTTTCAGAACGGAAAAGTGAGGGGGATCATGTCTTCCGTAACTCGTCTACGTAAATAAACCTTTGTTCAAAACTTTGGAGGCTATTGTGTTTTTTAAAGCCTCACTTCTAAGATTTATTTTAATAAACATATTTGTTGTTGATGGTTCATCAGGCTAAAACCCCATAACATCAAGCCTATTTCCAGAAAGTCATTGAACTTCTTTCTACACTTTCCGTTTTTTTCTCTCTAATTAAGCCTTGTATCACCGTAACATCATACTAGCTTTCAGTTTAGCGCTAACCAACAAATGAACAATAAATATCCTTCTCCAACCTTTCCGATTCTCCAAAACCTCTGTTTGGTTGTTTACACAAGAATAGTGTTAACATCGGAAAAACATATTTCAGCTATCATTTCAATAAAATATGTGAAGCTTGTGTGCTGGTAAAGTAAATTAGTTTTTTTCATTGAAAGTTGAAAGGGTTTCAAGTTTTGAAATTAATTTTGTACTTCTCAAATAAGTGATTGTCTTTTAGAGGATTCGTAGATATTTCTCATTTCAAAACAGCACTCACCATATGTTATGAATACCCCCTCCCAGTCTATCCTTGGCTCTTTGACATTACAATATTTCTTCACCTCCCGAGGAACTTTGTTTTGGAAAAAGTCTGACACAATTCTGTCAAGAGCAAGGACGGTGAATGACATAGTGGAACAGTTTAATTTTTCTGAGAAAGAAAATAATGGAAATATTTTTATAACATTATAATAAGTAAATACTGAAGAGTATTAGGGAGATAAATTATGTTTTTTGCCAAAACCTCTCAAACAAATAAAATAATATACCCCAGTATTATAAGGCCGATAGTAACGTATGCTAGTAAGACTTGGACCCTGACCAGAAAGGCAGAGAACCTGCTCAAGACTTAGGAGAGGAAAATCCTCCGGAAAATATATGGCCCTGTGATAGAAAATGATATCTGGATAAAGATCATGCCGATAATTTAACATGGAGCTCAAAAATGGAAAGAGATAGTTCTTACGCAGTTGTTATTGTAGAGTAACGAATTATTTACGTTGTGTGAGAAAAGAAAGTCGGAAAGTGAACGTACAATTTTGGTGCGTAATTAACGCCACGGATAATATTTTAAAAATTACTTTGCACTAGAAAGAAAATAATACATATCAGTGATACAATAGTGGGTGTTAATAGAAGATTTAGCAAAGCGAAACTATTTACCCAAGCATTTAATACGTAACTGTAGTTAACCTTCAATTATTGTATAGTAGTTTTTACATGTTCTTTGAATAATATTCAGAAATATTTCAAATAGTATAAGAGATGCCGTCGATTAGTGTGTAGCTAATGACGTAGAAATCAGAAAACTATTTCCGGTTAAAAATAAAATTAGTAAAATTCAAAAGGAAAATCTCTTTCTCTTCGGTTAAAATATGTGTCTTATAGATCTAAGTCTTATAAGTGACTGGATTTAGGAAAGACTATTCGAATTATCCAAACGTCACATCTTTTTTATTATTGATTATTCAACAAAATGTGTCAGGAAGGAAATACCACCAAACAGTTTCCGGTGTAAAGCAATTTTCTAAGGCAGCATAGACGTAATGTGGATGTAATCATTATTATTTTTCATTTTATATTTGCCTGAGGGGCTTGACAAGTAACTTTTTGCATAACTAAAAAGGATTTTTGTTGCAATTCATCGATGATATGTTGTCAGTGTATTACTTACACTTGATGTGCATGCGTCGCATCCTTGGGATTAAATGGCAAGACAAGGTGCTAAACAGTGAGGTCCGGATGCGTGCCAGTACCAAAGCATATTCTCAATTATAAGTGAAAGGCGCCAAAGATGGCTAGGACGTGTAAAAGGAATGAAAGGTCGCATCCCCAAGGATCTCCTATATGGAGAACTGGCATCGGGAAAGAGAAAGACAGGTCAACCGCATCTCCAATTTAAAGATGTCTGCCATGAAAGCAGCCAAAATAAGCACAAGTGAATGGAAGCGCAAATCAGAAGACCATTCTACGTGGCGCACAGTTGACTGGATAATGAAGATGTCTACAGAGCAGAAGAGAAATGGTATCCAGTGGACACTATGGAAACAACTTGATGACCTGGATTTTGTGGATGACCTGGCCCTAATATCACACACACAGCAACAGAATTAGGATAAAACTAACTATGTAGCACAGTTCTCTGCTTGCGTTGGCCTAAACATCCATAAGGGAAAAAGCAAAGTCCTTAATATAAATACATCAAGCAACAACCCAATAGGAAGGAACAAATGTGGAGGAGGTGAACAGCTTTGCATACATCGGTAGCATCATAGACACACAGGGAGGGACAGACGCTGGCGTTAGATTGATAATTGGCAAAGCAAGAACAGCATTTAAACAGATTGGAGCTGCAACAACTCCAGACGAAGGTCAGGATATTCAATACCACAGTAAAGCCTGTCTTGCTATATGGAGCAGAAAAATGACGGATTACAGCAGCCGTTTGAAAAAGCTTCGAACATTTATAAACACATGTCTCCGAAAAAGTATCCGAATCCGCTGGCCCAACATCACCACTAGACGCACACAACTAGAGCCAGTGGAAGAGCTAATACACCAGCGCAAATGGAAATGGATAGGCCACACCCTCACTTGGAACCCCCAGGGCAAGAGGAAAAGATCCTAAATGACCTGGATAAGGGAACTGGAGGCAGACTCCGAAAAGAGTGGGCACAGCTGAGGACAGTTAGAGTGCACATGGGCACAGATGGGACGACAGGCGATGGGGGTGGCTTTATGATTATGGACGGTCACTTAACAATACAGACGCTCCTTCTTTACAGAAGGATAATTGCGTCAACGGACCATGCCACTCCGTTGGACTCAAGGACACCGTTGGCCCGGGACCAGATCCCTGGCTTCACGGAGATTTGAGCCTAGATACGCCAGCCGAGAGTACATGCCACTCGACCACTGTTCAGTGTGAAAATAAGATGACAAATGAAAAACCTGGACGGGAAGTACATGTATACATATTACAACAGCACTACGAAAACAAAATAAAACTTAGATGCCTTGCTGATAATCAGGCTAACCAGTGGCGTCGT
>MUZC01003371.1:132836-150611 GCA_002072015.1 Radix auricularia
AATCAACCATAGGGGGAGGGGTCACGGATCTGTGAAGATGTGTGACTAGGGGGGGGGTGTGTTTAAAAATGTGACGTCACGTCAAAAAACACCCCCGCAACTTTAAATAAAAGTCCCCTTAAATATTTGATTGTTTACAATTTATTTAATGACGTTTTCAATAGCTCCCCGCGTGTTACGATACTAGGGTGCATACTTACACTAAATACATATTTAAATGACAAAATACTTATTTGCAACATGCTAATTTTTATTGAGAAAATTATGGCTTTGGAGAGGGGTGTCTAAGCTTTGTGACGTCATAGCGGAACAAGGGGTGGGGGTTTACGTTTTTGTGACAAAGTATGACGCGGGTGAAAAGGGGGGGGGTGAAAATTGGTAACCTCACGTGACGTCATTTATGGACGTCCCCCTTAAATTATGAAGGGGTGACACCATGAGCTACCGCCCCGGGTGACACCAACCCTAGCGACGCCCCTGAGGCTAACGTATACTATGTCGTAAAAAAAAATCCTTTGTCATAACTTGATCTTTAACTGTCCCTTAACCCGGCGCTGGGTCATTGGGGCACCATTTTGAATTGCACACTATCTCATGCCATGTGCTACGGTCCTGTGCTGCCTTCTGGGAGTTGCTAAATGACAGGCCGGTCCACTCTTTGATATCGTCCTCCTATCTCTTCCATCTCTTCCTTGGTCTGCCTCTTTTTCTTCTTCCCTGGACTGTGCCTTGCAATATGGTCTTTGGGAGACCTCCATATCTTGTCACGTGCCCGTACCATCGTAATTTCCTCTTTTTAACTGGGGTGAGAAGGTCCTCGTAAGGGCCAATGACAGCACTTATTTTATAGCTTCGTTCAGGGTTGCCAACTCAATAAAATAACATTTACGGACAAATATAAGAACTCTCAACAAAATTTACGGACAAAAACATTTTTTTACGGACACATTTAACATAAAATTTTGACCTTAAGAGTTTTAATCCAAGCATTGTAGCTTTAAAAAAAACAGTAAAGTATCCATATGAGCACGTCTCTATTTTCATGTTCATATTTTATAACGTTAGTTTATTGCATGACATTCATCACCAGTGACTGTTAAATTGCTCATAATTATTATCATAATACATAGAAACATTTACATTGTGGGAGTAATTTTTCCCGGTCCATTTCTCACAGTAAGTAAACTTTGCAACACTGGAGTAGACAATTTGTTTCTCAAAATGGTTTTCAATAAACTAACAGCAGAAAAAACGTGTTCTACTCCAACAGTTCCACGTGGAAGCACCAACATTGTTTGTGCAAAGAAAGCATCATAACCTCTGTCAGCCTTGACTATGCTTTAATCCGCAACTTTGTAGTCAATAAACTCGGCCTCTAAACAAACAAAATCTGCTGGAGATACAATTTGTGGAAAAAGCGGGGCCAGTTCCGAAATTTCCGACTGTTCCATCGGTACGCTGTTAGTGGGTTTTAGTACTGATATGAGCTTTAGCACTCTGTTGCTAATAGGCATTATTTTCTGGATTGCACCGACTGCATTGGTATAAAATGCAAGAACATCAACATTAAACTTTTCAACACTCGATGGATCATCTACTTTTTACAGATGTAGTTGAAGTTGACAACCAATTAATATTTTATTGCGTGATTTAAAGCTTGTACTTTCTTAGCTCTCCGGAAAGCTTTTACTTTTACAGTTTATTAATAGAGCGCGGGATGCCAGTAAAACAATTTAAATTAAAAATTAAAATTTGAATCAAGAAAATAGCTATCACAAACCTGATTTTATTATTTTTTTTAAAACGTTGAGATTCCACGTTTTTTAAAAATAAAAAAATTTACGGACGTCTTAATTTTCTTTAACGGAATTTTACGGACAGGCAATTTTACGATAAATCTTTACGGACTGTCCGTAAATTTACGGATGGTTGGCAACCCTGGCTTCGTTCGTGATATGTGCGCTGTGTTACTGAAGTTACTGTGTAGGAGATGTTTAGTACCTTTCGAAAAGATCTCATCTCTAGCGCATTAATTCTTTTTTTTGGAGGTCTGCCGTGAGCCGTGAGCGTACAAGCCTCACAACCATAACAGCGCATCTAATTTTCATTTTATTTTTGTACTCAACTGTACTGCTGAGTACTGCTATTGCTATGTCAAGTAGTTGTTATTCTANATATATATATATTTATACTATATATGATTCGTGATATTTCTTTTCGCTAACATTACTAACAATTTTTTTTGATACATGTACTGATAAAGTTGTTTCATCTTGCAAATATATATTTTTTAAAATACGAAATTTAAAGAAATTATCGCTCTTATTCCCCACCCCCACCTTTTATCTCCATATTAAAAAAAAAAAAAAAAAACTTGTGAAAATTTAATTTACTCAAGAATTGTTTTGTGAATATTTTGTTCTTTCTTTATTAATGTTTTTAGTTTTTTCTTAATGGGGAGAGAGTAGCTTCCCCTTTGAATAAACCCCTAAAATTACATCTACATTTTATACATCTGGTAACGTTAACTATACCGATACCTTTACGCATATATTTGATGACGTGAACATTGATTTTTAAAGTTTTTTTTTTTTTGAAAGGCATGACATATTTTTTTTCAATAACTTTGTCTTAGTACTCTTAATAATTAGTATTAGGATACAGTGAAATACCCTTCTGAAGACTGAAGTCCTTTTTCCAAGTCCAAGCCTCCTACTCCTTCCATACTGAACTGAAACTGAAGGCGTAGGCTTCTGACCGGCCTTCTAATTCTTAAGCCACCCTTCTGCATTCTAATTCTACTATAATGTACTTTACTAAATCAGTCTAAAACTGAATAATTTATAAACATTATTAGAATTAGTTGTAAGTTGATATCCTCAGCCAACAGTGGTCGCAATTTCAATTATGTCTAAATGCAGGCTGATGGAAGTTTTTTTGTTGTTTTTTTTAAATTGTAATATTTATTCTGGATAATAATAATGTTTTATTTACACACCAGAATTCTATTAATATTATTAATATTAATAGAATTCTGGTGTGTAAATAAAATATGTTGACATTACCCCACTTAATCATACTTATTAATGTTAACATTATCATTAAGTCTCTTTACTAATATAATATAATCTTTCAGTTTCTTTTTACAGTTTTGAAAGCTTTAAAGTCCTTTAAAATCATACATACAAAATGGCAGAAGCTGTAGAAGAACCATCCTATGGTAAATTATTTACAAATTTACTTTGAAATTATGGCAGTTATGAGTGGGGGCAGTTAGGTAATAAAATACTAGGGGTGTGGTGGTTTAGCTGAAATTTAATGAACACCGATATCCAATGTATTCCTAGCAAAGACCATTTTGTGCATACCAGTTACCTCAATTCAATGTAAATAATTGTTCAGCTCGGCAGGTTATATTGTCAATTAGATCCGCTCATCACTTGAACTAAACAATGTCAACACACTTGTCTTTTTGTGTAGTTGATGACATATAAAGACATTCCAGGGTTATTTTGATTTTCAACAATAACGTTTAATAAATGTTAATTATGACATCATAAAGTTTAATTTTTTGCTTTCATCAAAATTAACTATTTATTTATCGTTAATTTTTCAAAATTTAATTGCTAAGATCCCTATTTTAAATGTTAGACAATTATTTAAATGTTTATTTTTAAAATTACTTTACAGCTGTTGATGAAAATAGCAAAGAAGGATTTGTTCGTCTAAAAATAAAAATTGATGGTCTTAAAGTGAAAAGTCAAGGGCTGAGTATATTAAATAAATTTCAAGGTACCCACCCTCACCCTGAAGCCAAAAATGCTACTATTGAGAAACCTGAAATACATAAAAGGTTTGTAGCTTCTGTAATAAATTTTCATTTCGTGTTTTTAAAATAACTTCAAGAACAGGACTGTAAGTCCATCTCCTAACAATCCCATATAAAGATGGCTCTAAAAATCTTAATTTTTATTTTAAAACTTATCTGTAATTCTACATACCTTTTTTGGAGAAAGAAAAAATAATATTCTCTGATAAATTTTTATTGTCCAAAAGATAAAGAGATTGCAGTAAAATGTATATTCTCTTTTTTAACAGAGGCTTTATTTTGGAGGTTAAAGGGGGATTAGACACTTCTATGAAAGGTGCTCATTATAGATTGGCCTTTAAACAATTGCCTTATGACATTGATGTGGATGGGAGTTATCTGAAAGTAAGTAAAATAAAAAATTTTGATTTATATAAAGGTAAATTGGTTTGATTGCTCTTCTGTCCCTTCATTAAGATTGTACTTTTTAAAAAGCATTTTTATTTCAAGAGATGAACTCAATTATTATTGCTTGTTTTGATGTTTTTTTGTTTTTTATTTCTCAAGCTATTATAATTTCACTTTGTTATTGTTACCTTAGGGTGAAGATGGCTGGCTTTATTTATTTCTAAAAAAACAAGAGGCATATCAGTCTTGGGAAAAATACATCAGGAGTGGAAATTTAGAGACTTCAAATGACTAAATTTTATTACCTAAAATTTTGGTAAAAGAAGGTATGGTTTGAATGAAGTTGTTATTATGAGAACAAATCTCTAAAAATGTATTTGTCTTTCTTTTTTTTGTGTTGAAAATTATGCTTTTTAATGACATGTTAATGCACTGCCTAATAATGTCCTTCAATGCTTCTGAGTTATCAATCAAAATAACAGGTTACAGGAATAGCTTGCAGAAATTGTGCAAGGATTTGATTTTGAGTTTAAAAATTAAATTTCTTGTTAATAATTACAAGTTTAATGTAATCAATTTATTTTCAAATGCTTAGTTGTTCTAAAACCATATGCTTCTTAATGGTGTTATGACCAATGTACCCTCTAAGCTATGTGGCTCAGGTGCTATCAACCAGACACAACCGTTTCGATAAGAATAGTGTGTGTGTTTTTGGAATGCAAAATTTGGATAAATGGGGACAAAATGGATAATTTGCACAATAGTTTTATTTTTCTGCACATGAACCAAGAAAACTTAGAGGAAACATTGGTCATCTCCTTAGTCAAACAAAATTTAGAATTACATCCTTAAATAATATAACCAAGTAATTTAAATATTTTACTAATATTTCCATGTTAAATATTTACAAAAGACTATTTTTTAAAATTAAATAAATATTAAGTATTTTTATTAAAAGGTATATCAAGTTTTAATGGTCGAATTTCCTGTGGATTACACGATCATTTTGGTTTTAAACTATTGAGTCTGACTCAGAGACAGAAAATGACAACTCTTCAGTTTTTCAATATTTTTTTTTTTTAATTCCTCTCATACTTTTTTTTTTCTTTTGTTTTTGTGGTAGAATGTTTTTTTTATTATTACAATGCATTGGCATTTCAATATTTAAATAGCTAATCTCAGGACTTTGAAAAAAATAGCCACTTACAAACATTCAAAGCTCTAATAAAAAGGAAAGAGAGGACATAAGCCAAGATTAATCTTCTGTATAGAAAGGAACATCTGTAATATATGTTCTCAACGTTTAAATTGATTTAGTTTACTATGACTAGTAATTCAAATTTTTCAAATCTTAAACTTTAATGCACGGCTGCTTACAAAAATTGTGCATTATCAAAAACTGGCGTTTTCATTATTTTGGTGATGGGGAAATTTTTGTGCTGGGACTGAGCTTTGAATTTACAAAGTTATTTCAAACTAATTGCCAGTTGTGGCTTTAGATACCTGAGCATAGCAATTCAAGAACAACGTAGCATTAGATAAAGCAGCTTTGTGTTAAATTTTTAATGTTCTACTTTTTTTACTTTTTTTGTCGAAAATATTACTTAAGTGAATGATTCAGAACCAACAGCAAGATTCTATGTGTATGTTATCATCATCATTATTATTGAACATTTAAAATTTTGGAAGTTATTTGATCATCGTGTAAGAGTTTCATTTGTGATATTGTAATCAAATCTATCTTAATATTTGAAACTTGTTTATCATTACCACAATTATTTTTAATTCCAGTATTATTTTTAAATTTGGTTGTTTGAAGAAAAAGATAACAAAAATATTTAATTACTAAATATGTATCTTAAGCTTTTCATTCTGTGAAAATTTTTGCATTACTTATATGTACTCCATGATTCAAATGTATTTTATCTTTACATGACATTTACTGTAATCTCTACTTTTTAAAAGTCTAACTTACCAAAGTTGAGAGATTCCTAGATCTTATTAATCCATACAATTCTTTTAGGGATTTAAAAAAAATACTTTATAGGGCTTGGCTTGATGCTAGAATAAAAATATTTTTGAAAAACGTACTTGGCAATAATTAGTCTCGTAAAAATTAAAATTTGTAAAAAAATGTATACCACATTTATGTTTAAGCTTCAACTCTGCTGTTAATTTTTCCTAGAATAGATGCTGAAATTAGGTACCTCTTCTGACACATCTATTAAGACATTCCAACTAAATGTTTTAGATAAAAACTCACACAATATTTGACTTACTTATAAGAAATTAGTAATGTTAAAATATAAATCCTCTTGAATGCCTCCATTATTACTAAATTTATTGCACGTATTTCCACTTTTTTTAGTTGTTGATTGATGTATATTTCTCCACATACGCATACCTTTTTCCTCTTGTTTATAAAATGAAATAAATATTTTAAAAAAATCATTTTTATACAGTTTATTATTTACTAAATACTCTTTGCTAGAGATGTACACTTTGGTAAAACTTTATAAATTTTGATACTTGAGAGTATAATTTGTTTAATAACCTTTTGTCATATCACTCAATAATTAATTGAATTACATGGCAAGTTTTGTTAATTTTTACCATATTAAAATAATTTGTTTTGATTTTTAGTGCATGTTCATTTCTATGTTAATTTTTAATGGATACAATTTGAGTGTGATTTTTTTTGTGTATGCACCAGTTCTAAATTTGTTGGTGGTTTTAGGTAATTTATTTATGCCATATTAAATTATATGCTTCCATTATTGAATAGTAATTTAATTATTAAATGGTCTTAATTTTTTTTAATAAATAGAATACAAAATTTGGACTTTGTTAATTACAGTTAATTAATATTTTAAGCATTTCTTATTCACCACATTTATAAGAACATGATTTAATAGGTCTGTGAAGTGATTTTTAAGACAAATTGTGCTTGTGTTAAAGGGGCTTGCCTCACAAAGTCTCAGTTTTAAACCTCAATTAGAAATAAAAATGTATATAAATATAATTGAAATACTTCATTTATTATTTTTAAGTCACAAAAGTGTGCCATTGAAATATTAGAAATCTCTTTATTGAACTGCAGTAAATCAAAAACTAATATATTATATAGTAGATTTTAAACAAAATCAGATTTTTAAAAATACATAGTTACATAGCCATGCTTTCACTCAATTTCCTATACACTTATAAACATTCACAAATGAAACTTTAAAAAAATTAACTGACAATTTAGAACACTCTGCAACTATGGAAACCATAGCCTTAACTATTATTGAATCAAATTTAATTTTTTTTCTATTGCATATTTACTGAATTCTAATTAAAAAATACTACATTAATCCATAAATTAAACGCTTCCATATCCATTATTTGTGTTGCTCAATGAGTTCAATGAATCCCAGTTTAATAGATAAGAGATCAATTAGCTTTAACATAAACTTAGATCTCCAGTGTAATATATGATGGTAGGTATATTTTTTTTTTCAAAGTAGCGATTAATCTTTACTGGCTTTTGTAGGGACAGACACAGCATCTCCAAAATTTAAACCAATTTTTACAATTTTTGTATTTACAGTAAGCACTTAAATAATTGCAGGATACTATAACTGTTACATTCTGAGAGCATTTTAATATAGATTAACATTCCAGTAATTTTAAATAAATTAGGGCTGCGGAAATTATCGATTAATTTCTCGATTAATCGGCTATTTTTTATTGATTAAAATTATTTTAATCGATAAAATAGAGATTAAAATTAGACAAAATGTGTGAGGTAATAATGTACATTTATTAATAAATAATTAATTATTTATAATTAACAATAGTTTCATTTTTTTACGTTCAAAAGTCTCCATTTGAAAAAGAAAGATTTTTGAAGTGTAAACTTAAAAATAAGAAGTTTTACAAGGAAAATGGTATAAAAAATTTAACTTTGTTTTTACTTAATTAACAATAACAAAACTTAAATTCATTGACTCTATAGTCAAATACTAATATTTAAATCAAAAAATTTAAATTTCCTGTTTTTGTTCATTTTCATTGAAATTTTTAGTTTAATGACGTCATACATCTTATTTTTAGCTTTAATCAAAATTATCGATTAATTATTCGGTAATTTTTCAAAATTTAACAATTAATTTTAATTTAATCGATAACAGCCCTCATTATAATTTCAACCTTGATTTTCTCAGCATACATAAACTTATTCTAGATTAACTAGCAGGTTTTTAAATGCTAAATTTAGTCAGGTCTATTAAGAACACCAATTTATCATAATAGACTTTTGCTATCTACAAATTCCTATTAAGATGGACTAAGTGGAATTTCTGTTAGATTAACGCTCTGCTCCACTCCAAACCGACATTTGCAAACACCTTTAACTAAAAATGTGGGTCTCCCATCATTGTCTTTTGTGAATCCATTCTTAGCATTGAATATTTTACTCACACCTTCAGTTACTGTTAATATGTGATCTTTATTTTTCTTGCTCTCGTATGTCACGATAACCTATAAAATAAAAAATAAAAAAATAAACTGGAAATTGATCTTAAAAGACATTTACTCTGAATGTGATACAATACATTTTTATGGTCTATATGACAAATGAATTTTTATGTTTTGGTAATGCTTAGAGGAAATGAGTACTGAAACATCAACATGGATGGCATGAGTTAGAGAGAACAGAACAGAGTAAACAATTAAAACACATCGAGTTCTAAGAAAAAATGTACATAAAAATTGCCAAAGTATGACATGTTCCCAGGAAGCGATGACCCCTTGATCCTGTTCAATAAATTTTAACTCCTCCCAAAGATTCTCTTTGACGTAAAAGGAGTGCATTATTTTACAAATCTATCATGGCATTCTGGCCCTTTTGAAATGCCTGCTATGACAATGTTGATAATAAACTCATTCAGAATTTTATCACACAAATACCCTATAGCGTGAACGTTGTGTTTTATTTCCCCTTTTGTTTCTTGTCTCTGCCCTTTGTACTAACGCCAATCAAAGTTTACATTCTTTTACCCCTTTCTCTTTCCCTTATTTGGTTTATAAATCACTTTTTCTATTCCTTTCTTATTGAAGTCTGTTTGGATTCTATGTTGCAGCTAAGTTTTATAATTTATTTTTTTTTTATGCTGAAGAAGGCTTCTTGGCACAGCATTATTTATACAAAGTTGTTTTTGAGTTATCTATACTTTTAATCATTCACTACTTATGTTCCCTCAATTTCTAAAAATTCTAATGAGCCAAAATAAGTAAAATAATAAATTAAATAATTTTCAATTTAAACATAGGTTTTTAGGAGATATTTCCTACCTATCCTGACTTAAACAATTTAATATATTTGAAGTATGCATCATACTTAATTTTAACTTTAACAATGTAATATAATATTCTTGCTAACATTAACACACACACATACACACAAAATTAAATTTAAAAAATAGTGGTTCAGGAAAATATAACTGTAATAATTACATCATGTAGCATTTACTCTAAAAAAGATAGATAACTTATGGTTTTCCAAACTTTTTCCAAGCAATATATTTAACTGGGGGATACTATATTTAAAGTTATATCTCTTTTTTTTTCTGAAAGCTCATGGAAATGTAAAATATACTTAATGTTCTCACCTTCCCTTCAAAGGTTGTAAGCACCTCAAAGTCACCATTAAAATCATCCTCTGTGAAGATTAACTCAGCTTTTGTTTGATACCCGGGACGCACAACTATCTCACTGTCCACTCCCCAGGTCAGCTCTTGTTCTGTAGTGGAGCTGTAACCTTACAATCAACACACAAAAATGGTTATCGTGATGTGTATGGGTATGCATTACAAATTGTGACAGTTCATGCAATAGTACAGTACCATTGGTCATTTAACCAGTAGACGAGAATGTCTTCTCAGGCATATACGTTTTTATAATTTCTCTTTCGCATTTATGATTTAAGTAATTTCTCTACTTGAATGATAAAAAAATCTATTATTTGTTTAGCTGTTTAGGCTTCATTCTTAAATTTGTATTCAATATAAATATAATTATGATGAAATAAATAAAGGAAGTGGTTATCACAGTTTCTGTGAGAGTTACTGACTCTTCTGATTGGTGACCTCCGTGTGAAATCCAGCATTGGCCTCTATCACAGGGTTAGGGGGAGCTAACTTCATCTGAATCTCAAAGCCATAGGTGAAGGCCTTGATGAAGCTTATCTCGCAGGTCGATCGGGTGCTTCTCTCAATCCTAAGGTTGTGATTCTGAGGATTCGGGGTATTGTTGGTGAAAGTGGCACTGAAGAGGACGTGTGCGGTGGGCTTGGGCGGCACCTCTGGTTTAGTGTACTTTGTTTCTCCTGTAAACATTTCAAGTGGCAATACAAAATGTTGGTGAGATGATCTTCAGTCAAATGTTTCATATTGTTACTTCAAATGTAGATCATAAGCCATGGGCAGTATAAACACAAACTGATGGTGTTATTACATGGACTTTTGTTTAATCAACAGATACCATTGGTACTATTAATATAGATAATCATAACTTTGACATAGATCATGGGTAGAATTAATATAGATCATAAGTGTAGACATAGACCATGGATAGAATTAATATGGATCATTAGTGTAGGCAAAGATAATGGGTAGAATTAATATAGATTATTAGTATAGACATAGACCATGGGTACAATTAATATGGATCATTAGTGTAGGCAAATTTCATGGGTAGAATTAATATAGATTATTAGTATAGACATAGACCATGGGTAGAATTAATATAATAGATCATTAGTGTAGAGCTATAGACCATGGACATAATTAATATAGATCATAAGTGTAGACATAGACTATGGACAGAATTAATATAGATCATTATTTTAGACATAGACTATGGACAGAATTAATATAGATCATTAGTGTAGACATAGACTATGGACAGAAATAATATAGATAATTAGTGTAGACATAGACCATGGGTAGAATTAATATAGATCATTAGTGTAGACATAGACTATGGACAGAATTGATATAGATCATTAGTGTAGACATAGACCATGGACAGAATTAATATAGATCATTAGTGTAGACATAGACTATGGACAGAATTAATATAGATCATAAGTGTAGACATAGACCATGGACAGAATTAATATAGAATATTAGTGTAGACATAGACCATGGACAGAAATAATATAGATCATTAGTGTAGACATAGACTATGGACAGAAATAATATAGATCATTAGTGTAGACATAGACCATCGACAGAATTAATATAGATCATTAGTGTAGACATAGACTAGGGACAGAATTAATATAGATCATAAGTGTAGATATAGACTATGGACAGAATTAATATAGATCATAAGTGTAGATATAGACTATGGACAGAATTAATATAGATCATTAGTGTAGACATAGACCATGGACAGAAATAATATAGATCATTAGTATAGACATAGACCATGGGTAGAATTAATATGGATCATTAGTGTAGGCAAATTTCATGGGTAGAATTAATATAGATTATTAGTATAGACATAGACCATGGGTAGAATTAATATAATAGATCATTAGTGTAGAACTATAGACCATGGACATAATTAATATAGATCATAAGTGTAGACATAGACTATGGACAGAATTAATATAGATCATAAGTGTAGACATAGACTATGGACAGAATTAATATTGATCATTAGTGTAGACATAGACCATGGACAGAATTAATATAGATGATTAGTGTAGACATAGACTATGGACAGAATTAATATAGATCATTAGTGTAGATATAGACTATGGACAGTGTAGGGTGTCCCAAAAAAATGAAGTTTTGAAATGTTGATGTCTCACCCCACAGAATTTGTCTGTATGGTAACAGTAGTTAACCTTCAAAATTTCAGTTCATTTGGACAATGTTTAGAGGTCCCCCAAGAGGTTTAAAGTTCCAGATTTTGGTGTAAAATCATTCGCGGTCAAATCTAATACAGTGTTAATGTTGCATTATATGCGAAAATGATTTATTAAGTAACAAATTGATGCTAGTATTGTTTTAAATATTAAATGAAACGAAATATATAAATCTTGAATGGTTTATATTTTTAAATTTGAAATTTAAGTAAAAAATTATGAAAAACAAAGTTTTAACCATTTTGTCAAGTTAATTCTTGAAAGAATGTCAATTTGCTTGAAAAATACTAATAATAAGCAATGCAATTAAGTATTCCTATTTATCTTGTACTTTGTACTGTAGGGTAGACAAAAATTTTAAAAAGTTATTCAAATTTAAATTTTAGCCAGCTGTTCACGATTACGCTCTGCAAAATTTTTCCGATGTTTGTCAACCACTTGGAGCGAAAATTGGGTTTTTTTTCGTCCTTGGTGATACTGTCATAGAAATTTTGTGTCAATGCTACACCTCGCTCTGCAGAGTCATTGATATAATTCAGATTCTTTACAAAATCTGCTGCAACTTTAAAAGATGGTGTATTTGACCAAGCTTCAACAGGAACATCTAGAAAACTGGCATCAATGTTGGATGTTTAAAAAAATGTGGTAGAAGCACGCAAATCAACCACACTTTTTGGTAGTGTTTTTATGAGATGCGGTCCACGTTCTGATTCCATTGTCCGAACAAGGCCATTTTTTTTGTCCGACAAAAGGGTTGAAAATAACGCAAGCGTCGACAGTTCCGGACTCAAGTACCACGAGTGACGCAACATCATTTTCAATCCAGTCGATCAAAGAACAGCATCATCATATTCGTATAAACGCTGTATCAAAAAAATATCATTCACAGGTGCATCTGCGGTGAGCCTACAAGAAAACCATGATTGAAGATAAACACATATGGTAAACCGATTAAAGCGCTGAATACCTTGTAATTCTCAAGCTGTTAACTGAAGATGGTTTCGTTGCCTGCAAACAATAGTTCGATTTTCAATGCATAGATTGCTTTTGCCTGCCACCTTGCCCTATGTAGGGCACCAGGTCTGCGAATGCTGACATCAACCTCCAACCAAACCATATGTGCAGGAAGCAGAAGAAATTCCAAATAATCATCATGTGAATGACTGACCTCAAGTTGACATTTGATAAATTCTTTAATCGAATCAGACTAGATTATCAAAGTGGCAGATCTGGTTTCGGGTGTGTGGTTTAATTCTGACCATTTTTCTCAAAACCTCTTAAAAAACAAAATCTCTGGTCCAGTGGATGGTCCAAGACAAACATTGAATGCATCGGAAAGGAGTACTTCCAACATGTGATGACGGCATGCCATCCGTAATAGATTACGTCCCAGGGCTACTTCTAACAGAGTGCAAGCTCCATTGAGTCTTCCAGTATTGGAAGCTGTAGAGTCGAAGCCTTGCCAATGACCATAGATTCGCACTTTCACGATTTGATATGTTCATATACTGCATCAGCAGCTGCCCGTCCTGACCCGGATGCTAACTTGGGAACACCAAGAAGCTTTGTAGTGCCATCGACAAGTGATGAGAGCAGGACAGGTAATCGATCGATGGTAACCTCTCCGGTAGTATCGGACAATAACTTACCATCCCAATGAACAATTGATTTTGATTGAATATAGTCTTCTTTTATACGTGCTGCAGCTTGTTGACGATGATGCTTGCGAAGACGATGCATTGTGCTCTTGGAAAAAACCGTGTCAAATGTCGGAACACCAGCTTCTTTGAATGCGGATGCAAGTATCATTGTAGATTTTCTAATGCTAGTGTTAGTTCTGTCCGGCTCTGCAGCAACTTTTGGTGATATGATGCTTCGTCTGCGATGTCGTGTTGCAGAATTTGTTTTGCTTGAGGATGCTGATTGGATGACTAATTCTTCATCAGATTCTGCATCGTCACTGGAATCCCGACAAATGGATGATGTCACTGTCAGAGCCACCTACATCCAGTTGCTGTTCTATGTCTACTGCTGACTCTACACTTGAACCTGATGGCAACCCATAGTGAGGGCACTGTGATGTAGCATCTTTTGCTGCATCAACAACATCCCTGATAAATTCGTCTGGATTTTTATGTTGGCCTAATACTGGAATTTTAAAAGCTCTTGGGGGACCTCTAAATGTTGTTCAAATGAGCTACAACTTCACCAATTCACTCATTGTACCCAAGAGACACATTTAAGGGGGTGAGACACCAAAGATTTTTTAAAAAGTTTTTTTCGAGCATTTCTGGGACACCCTAAATGGACAGAAATAATATAGATCATTAGTGTAGACATAGACCATGGACAGAATTAATATAGATCATTAGTGTAGATATAGACCATGGACAGAATTAATATAGATCATAAGTGTAGACATAGACCATGGACAGAATTAATATTGATCATTAGTGTAGACATAGATTATGGACAGAATTCATATAGATCATTAGTGTAGACATAGACCATGGACAGAATTAATATAGATCATAAGTGTAGATATAGACCATGGACATAATTAATATAGATCCTAAGTGTAGACATAGACTATGGACAGAATTAATATAGATCATTATTTTAGACATAGACTGTGGACAGAATTAATATAGATCATTAGTGTAGACATAGACTATGGACATAATTAATATAGATCATTAGTGTAGACATAGACTATGGACAGAAATAATATAGATCATTAGTGTAGACATAGACCATGGGTAGAATTAATATAGATCATTAGTGTAGATATAGACTATGGACAGAATTAATATAGATCATAAGTGTAGACATAGACTATGGACAGAATTAATATTGATCATTAGTGTAGACATAGACTATGGACAGAATTAATATAGATCATAAGTGTAGACATAGACCATGGACAGAATTAATATAGATCATAAGTGTAGATATAGACCATGGACAGAATTAATATAGATCATTAGTGTAGACATAGACCATGGACAGAATTAATATACATCATTAGTGTAGATATAGACTATGGACAGAAATAATATAGATCATTAGTGTAGACATAGACCATGGACAGAATTAATATAGATCATTAGTGTAGATATAGACCATGGACAGAATTAATATAGATCATAAGTGTAGACATAGACCATGGACAGAATTAATATTGATCATTAGTGTAGACATAGACTATGGACAGAATTAATATAGATCATTAGTGTAGACATAGACCATGGACAGAATTAATATAGATCCTAAGTGTAGACATAGACTATGGACAGAATTAATATAGATCATTATTTTAGACATAGACTATGGACAGAATTAATATAGATCATTAGTATAGACATAGACTATGGACATAATTAATATAGATCATTAGTGTAGACATAGACTATGGACAGAAATAATATAGATCATTAGTGTTGACATAGACCATGTTTAGAATTAATATAGATCATTAGTGTAGACATAGACTATGGACAGAATTGATATAGATCATTAGTGTAGACATAGACCATGGACAGAATTAATATAGATCATAAGTGTAGACATAGACTATGGACAGAATTAATATAGATCATAAGTGCAGATATAGACTATGGACGGAATTAATATAGATCATTAGTGTAGATATAGACTATGGACAGAATTAATATAGATTATAAGTGTAGACATAGACCATGGACAGAATTAATATAGATCATAAGTGTAGACATAGACTATGGACAGAATTAATATAGATCATTAGTGCAGACATAGACCATGGACAGAATTAATATAGATCATAAGTGTAGATATAGACTATGGGTAGAATTAATATGGATCATTATTGTAGACATAGACTATGGGCAGATTTAATATAGATCATTAGTGTAGACATAGACTATGGACAGAATTAATATAGATCATTAGTGTAGACATAGACCATGGACAGAATTAATATAGATCATAAGTGTAGATATAGAGTATGGACAGAATTAATATAGATCATTAGTGTAGACATAGACTATGGACAGAATTAATATAGATCATTATTGTAGACATAGATCATGGACAGAATTAATATAGATCATTAGTGTAGACATAGACCATGGACAGAATTAATATAGATCATAAGTGTAGACATAGACTATGGACAGAATTAATATAGATCATAAGTGTAGATATAGACCATGGGTAGAATTAATATAGATCATTAGTGTAGACATAGACTATGGACAGAATTAATGTAGATCATAAGTGTAGATACAGACCATGGACATAATTAATATAGATCCTAAGTGTAGATATAGACTATGGACAGAATTAATATAGATCATTAGTGTAGACATAGACTATGGACAGAATTAATATAGATCATAAGTGTAGACATAGACTATGGACAGAATTAATATAGATCATAAGTGTAGACATAGACCATGGGTAGAATTAATATGGATCATTAGTTGAAATGACAGAGACTATTGTTAGGATCAATATTGAACATTAACAGTGTTTACGACAACCATTGGTATGGTAAATATGGACCATCATAAATTTCAGCATTCTTCAATGTGTTATTGTTTTACTATAAATAACTCAATGAGGTGTCATGAAATGAGTCAACATGACAGAGCCATGCCATAACAACTATGTGCTTGAGTGCTTAAGGGGAAACTACTCAGATGATAGCAGTTCTCCCAGTCAAAGAACTTGGTCCTTTTGTTTGTACTCTTTTATTTTCAAATAAACATATACTTATACGGCCTTTTGTTTTAATGTGGTCTAAAAAGAGCACTTGGCAAATTCATAATATATTCTCTATCTCTCATGTCATAAGTAAAAGATTCAAATTTTAACTTTGTCTCATCTTATATATATTTTTTTACACAAGTCTCTTTCAAATTCAAAACATCAGCTTTATGTTATTACTAGAACACTATTTTACAATGTGGGGGAAGGGGGGTAGCTTATAAAACCTATCTAGAAAACAAGCACACACAAAAATAGAACTGGAATGAGGAAATTTTAAGCTAAGAGCCAGAATTTTTTTTTTTTTTTTTAGCTATGTTTACTTTGCCAGTTAAAAATCCCTAATCTTAATATATGAAATATAAGAAGTAGCAACTTCTTATTTTCTTTTCCTTTTTAAAAAAAAATTATCATCAATAAATATTAGCAAATTACACAGTATAAAAACGGAGCAACAACCTCAACATCTTTTTTTTATAATATAGAATGGGTCCCTAAAGAAGCCCCAGTGAAAGCATAATTATGACAATGATTTTTAATTCCCCCCCCCCCACCGCACTCAGTTTTGTCCAAACAGCTACTCATTAAAAATGACCTGTCACAATGCACGCCCCCACCACCCACACACACACAACTATGAGCTCGCTGGGCACTCACCATAAATGACGTACATCCGGTCCCAGCTTATGATCGGGTTCTTAAGGTCAGCATGTTTCTTGTGGTCAGTGTCCAGGAAACTTTCAGCGTAATCCTTGGCCAGCTGCTCCAGATCAATAAGGTCAATGGGCATGACTCACTGTGGACTGGCACTTAGTAGAGACTGTCGAGTACTGCAGTAACAAATCACTACAGTTAAATGATAGCACGCTGTCACTTGCTGAAGACAAAA
>MUZC01003371.1:150821-165888 GCA_002072015.1 Radix auricularia
GGGGGAAGGAGGGATGATCCGTGTGGGGTTAAAAAAAAAGTAATTTCGACAACATTAGCAAATATATTGATGTTCTCTAATCAGCTAATGACAATAATTATAATAAAAGTCTTTACACGATGGTTGGGGGGGGAGGGGGTAATATGTATCTATATTTACATGCATGAAGCAAAAAAAAAATGATATGAAAATATTTGATGACAAAATATGCAAAAGAACATTTTAAATAATAATATAAAACAATAACAACGCAAAAAAATGAATTTATAATGTTAACCAAATATACAAGAAAATACTATCACTAGCATATTATAGTTGGGTATTTTCCAATGAATGATAACTCACTGCCTGTGTTTAACCACAAAGTGTTAAGTTTAGCTCATCAGTCAATCGCAGCGTTTATTTCACAAAACCATCACAGTATTCCAACAAGTACTTGTTTGTGCACAGGTACAGATCGCGGCTAACAGTCACAAGTGTCCCTTTGTCCCAGCTGGATTTCCTTGGGTTAGGCAATACTGGATCTCGCCTCGTATGTTTCACTGATGCTCACCTCGTGTACATACCACGATGCTGTGTAAACCAAAAAAAAATAAAAAAAAATCACACTGTAATTTCACTGAAATACGAATTTGCCACTAATTCCAACTGACTAAATGAACGCAACATCACGTGACTTGCAGTTATATAATATGCATCTAGACGTATATACAACAAAATGCCGAACTCTGGCGGACGGGTAATTTATAAATCCCATCTACTAAATTTACTTGACAAAATACATATTCAAGTAACGCATTTATGTGAATCACGATTGATTCAAACTTCTAGGAAGTGGCTTTTGCTCTCCACTGAAACAGCGATACTGTCATGAGTGATGTTGTGTTTTTTTGCCTGGTTTGTTCAGGCATCACAATCCACGCCCAAACTGCAGACGGGGAGAGAGAGAGAACGAATATGCGTTTGTTCTTGCATGAGGTACATGAACATTGTTTTTATCCATGTCACTATGGGTATTGCGTATCATTTTGTCTTGTATTTCCAGGTTAGAATATGATTTTGATGCTTCATGAATTATTAATTTTCTATTTTTTCTTTTATTATCCATTGTTTCAATGTTCAGTGATGTAACAAAAGTTGTTACTCTTGTTTGTAAATTTTGAACATGCCTTGCATCCATTTTTTTAAATTTGCTCTTTTTAAAATCTATATTTATTTTGGTAGATGTGTTCCAGTAAAATATTTGTACTCTTCTATAGTTCCGACCAATGTAAGGTTTCATTTAGTTGGAATCTTGAAAAAGTGTAATGGTAAATAATTCCAATGTTTGGGGGCACAAATGTCTTCAGTGTTTTTTGGCATCTGTTTTATATCGTTTACCCCATGATCGGAATCCAGCGGGGACTTAAAATACCTCATTTAAAGGCACATGTCACAGAAGCTTAATACCTCTCAAATGTGTAAGACATTACTCTGAGCCCACCCGCCCCCTTCCCTCCATCTCATGCTTGCCCGTAGTCCGTAGCTGGTTCAAGTCTCCGCAGGGAATCTAAATTTAAATGCGAGTCCATTCTAAATAGGTTGAGGGGTGATGACCCACTTACCTTTGCTCACCTGACCAGCAACACGGGCAGTTAGACTGTATCAATCGATAGACAAGCTGGTGAGTACCGGGTAAAGCGCGTGAGTCACATCTCAGTACACGGCGATCCATTTAGTAATCGTTTTTATTCTTACACACACACACATACGCACGCACGCACGCACACACACACACACACACACACAAAACCAAAAAACAAACAAATGAATTTGTATCACTAACTTAAATGTTCTACACTGGTGGCCAATTAAATTATAAATAGGATATAGGCTGTTTAAAGCTTTTTTTTTTTCATGTTTTTTTTCATTCTGTTGATGATAACTTGATATAACTTCCTTGTTGAGGTAGTGGAGGGTAGAGGATGGAGGTCCATTGAGTATTGAGACATTTAAAAATTAGCCGCTTAATTTAGCCAATTTACTTCCTGAATTAAGTTGCAGAGATATTTTAATATCCATGACTTGTTAGCAACAAGAAGTGATTAAAGTCAAAGTTGTGAGAATTTCAAGACATTAAATTAATTATTAATATTCAGCTTGTGAGTTAAACCGAAAAAAATCAAACATCTGTATTATTTAATAAGTAAACCTTACACTCGATGTGTAAGTTCGCCCGTGTAGATGGTGGGACCAATCAATAGGTAGCACAGTACAAACAAAACGATATTGATTGCTAGTGTTGTTTTTTTTTTTTAAACAGTACCGTACAATCATCATGCCTTTCGGAAATATAAAGGGGCGGTCACACTGGAGTGGAGGAGATAATTTCGATCACGCGCTTAATCTTGAAAGGGTAAAAACAAAGAGGGAAAATATGGACGGTGGTTCTGACCCGGGTGACGACACTGTGCATCTAACGACACCAAAACTGAAGGCATCGTAGTCTCCGGTATTGCCTACCCACACACACACGAGCTAAAAAAGTAATAAATAATTATTTATACTTAGGGCTTAGGGTTACCAGATGACTGTTTATAAAATACCGGACTTGTGTCGAAATTTGCACACACACAACAAAAAAGAAAGAAAGAAAGAGAAAAAAAAAACTTACTTGCCAAATTCTTATATTAAGTAAAACAATTTCCGATATAGCTTCAATTTTTTCTTTGAACAAATGACGATAATATAGAAGCGTTGCGTACAAAACCCTATTTATTCTGGCTGGGGCAATAACATCTGGCCAGACGGAAGGTGCCTTAATTTTTTTGGGTACAATTATTGTGTACCATTTCATAAAATAATTTTAAATAATAATATCATGTGGCTGTGTATTTAAGTAAGGTATTGGCTGTTGTTTTTTTCTAGACGGATTGAGTACAATAGGTAACAGTTCTTCTATGGTCAACTATCGCTCTTGATTGAGGTGAATTGGGAGAGGAACAGACACTTTCAGAAAACTCGTTGATTAATTAAAAACCTTGCGGTGCCTATTTCTCTTACCAGAGTATCAGTTCTTCTGTCATACTACTTTTGGATAATTTAAAGTAATTATTAATTTTGGCAATTACTATATTTAAAATAAGATATAAACCTTTGTACTGACGGCACAAGTTTAATTCCATATTAATCTGAGGAAATTCCAAACTTTTCCTCATAATGTGAACATTATAAACAAAGGAGGTTGAAAATATTTACAAACATTCAGATATCGTTGTAAATTAAAATATGAGAAAACATGAAAATGGTATGCTGCACACAATCAGAAGAGGCCTATAACTACTATAATGAAGACCAGGGGTGTCATTAAGGATAACATGGGAAATGGAATGTTGTGGTTCTGTATGATCTGGTGAAGCCATATATGTATGCGGTGCTGGTCCGATTGACTGAGTGGACGAATGAAAATTGTGCCATTTCTTGTATTTGATGTTACATACAAATTCTTTTTCACTTTATATTGTTTCTTAATTTGTGTGCACGTTTGTACAGCGGTGAAATTGCTTTTCTAGTGTAGGGGGGAGGGGTGTGCCCCACCTTGGAGATTTTCCTTATAAAAAATGACGAAGCCACTACAGCACTGACACGGTGTGATCGATTAACCTCCCTTTTCCCCTTGAGTAGTTAGAGAAACCTAACAACGCACTATTGTAATCCAATATGTTCGAAAGCGACTAGCCTAAATAAAGGGCGGGGGAATTCATTCATAGGCTACATCTCTAAGTGGAAAACTGTTGATCTGACTGGCCTGGCCTAATTAAAATTAGATCATGTGATCTAAGCTACTCACTGAGTCATCGACAAAACAAACGCAAAGAAAATTAGTTCAGTCAATGTGTTAACACATTTGATTCAATAATACATCAGAAAAACGTGTGATCATTTAAAAGAAACCCAAAAATTTGAAATTTATTTTTCTTTACCTTTTATAAATATGTAAATAGATTTTTTTAGAACAAATAGTTTTAAACTAAAAGAAAAAAAAATGTATATGCTGTGCTACACAGAAAAAAAATGGAAGCAGCTGTCCAATATAACTTTTTTTTGCGCAGAGATATACAAAAACACATTTGTATTTGATAGCAAATAGTTGCCTTATGGTCTCCAAAAATGACTGGTTTGGTAACCAGGCTTTGTCTTAAAAATTATAAAGGCTGGTCAGACTTAAAATGTTCAAATCTATCAAATTATAGATGTGGAGAAGCCAACAACTACAGTACTACAGTTTTGCCACAATGAATATGGCTCCACTTGCACCTGTAGATATGCTATGTAAGGATTTAACACATATACATTTTGTTTAAGTCTTCCTTACCATTCAATAGAAAGCAAAAATCCCAATCGAATGTATAACTCCAAGTCCTACTCGCTCAGAGCAACCAACTCCTATGCTAAGACTGATGTATTTCTTATCAAAGACTCACACACCAACGCACGTATCCTAAGCTCGCGCACCAACCAATGCAGAGCGCAGCACTTTGATTGGACCGGTCCGCGTGACGTCACGGCATATCTTTCACCGAAGTTGCTCCCTTCCAAACAGCCTCGTCGGGCGCTGCAGCTGTGGGTGAACACTGAAAATGTGGATTGTTTTATCGTACGATCACAATCGGCATTGCTCTAAAGAGTTATGTTGGCTTACATCGTGTGGTCATTAGCGATGGTTCAACTAGCACAGTGCTAATAGCTTACAATCAGGGATTCTCATTTTTTTTAAATTTTGCTTAATTTGTGGCCCATTTGATTATAGTTTCATTATCCCATTAAGTTGCTATAAATGGACAAGATCTTTTAAATCTAAATATTTTGATTGAAAGAAATGTGTTAAAAACTGTGTTTTTTATTTGTATAGTTTTTAGATAAAAATGATGTCCTTCCTAGGCTATTATCTCTACTGTCCGCTCCAAGGTTCTTAGGTCCGTGTGCAAAGTAAAAAAAACAAACAACGTATGTGCAGAATTGCACAGCATCCATTTTTTTGTAAAAAGTTTAACTAAAATTGCTGCGCAGTAATTCTAAATTGCTGCGCGGCGTCGGTAAAATATCTGCTCGGTCACGCAACTTAAAAGGAACATTTATTGTCTCATGTTGAAACAAACAACAGTCATTTTAATAATACTTGATGAAGCATAAACTGTAAATATCAAATTTTCTCAATTTCACTGGTCTGTAGTTCAAATCAATGACGGGGTTTTAGTTTTAAAAAGCATTCATTGTAGACATGTAACAAAATCAAAGCCACGGTGAGACTGTAGGCGTCTGAAAATGTTGAGATTCCAGCTAATTGTTAAGAAACTTGTAGAATTGAATAATTAGGTTTTAAAATGGTGTAGACTAAAGCAGGTAATTAATTGGTTGTTGAAGAGTTTAGCAACATAGTTGAAGAGTGAGACAATCTAGCTGGTATAACAGACAGGTAATATAGGAAAGTGGAAGCGTAGAGGCAACATAGTTGTGAAGATGTGTGTAGGGGGAGTACTTATGGTTTAGATTCTTAATCTTCTTCTTATTCAGATCATTAAAAAAAATACTGTATTAGCAATAAACATTGAAAATACTGAAAGTCGAAGCAGTAAGTGATTTTTAGAAATTCCAGGCAAAAACCCTGCCCCAGAGCTACAATCCGAAACACAGTTTTGTAGCCAGAGGAGTGGTTGATTAGGGCACCGAGTGCTAATTCTTCAATATTCATTTTATTCTGTATAATTTAATAGTTTCCCTATTTATCAAGGGTGCCGAAAATGAATTAGGCATGGGCGCGGAAAAAACCTATTGCGCCTCTGTTAGTAGCCACTATTCTATTGGGCAGGTTGTAGAGGCTGAATGTCAGTGTCGCCCGGGCAAGAAAAGATTTTTAATATCCAAATTCTACGGAAAAAAAATATGATGCTTGCCGAAAGTTCTTCTTTGTATAATAAATAAATAAAAGTGCCACCCGGAGAGTACTGCGCCCCATTCTTTCTTGTGCCACAAAGCTTGAAATATCGAAATTCTTTTTTTTTTTTTTTTTTTTTTTTTTTTTTGAGCTTCAAGCATAAAACTCCTTGTAATTTCTACATTTTTTAAAAATTGAACTGTCCCTTAACCCATCATTGGGTCGTTGGGGCACCATTTTGAACTGCACACTATCTCATGCCATGTGTCACGGTACTGTGCTGCCTTCTAGAAGTCGCTAAATGACAGGCCGGTCCACTCTTTGATTTCGACCTTCCATCTCTTCCTTGGTCTGCCTCTTTTTCTTCTTCCCTGGACTGGGCCTTGCAATATGGTCTTTGAGAGACCTCCAGATCTTGTCACGTGTCCGCACCATCGTAATTTCCTATTTTTAACTGAGAAGGTCCTCGTAAGGGCCAATGACAGCACTTATTTTATCGCTGACTGCTTCGTTCGGGATGTGCGCTATGTAGGAGATGTTTAGTACCTCTCGAAAACATCTCATCTCTAGCGCATTAATTCGTCTTTGAAAGTCTGCAGTGAGCGTCCAAGCCTCACAACCATACAAGAAGACCGACATCACCAGAGAGTACATTAGTCGAATCTTTGATCTCAGGGAGAGTTCCTTGCTTTGCCAGATGTGTTTAAGATTGCTTATTGCTGCGGTTGTTTGGGCCATTCTGGCAAGAATTTCTGGCTTTGAGCCTTCGTCGGATATTATAGCCCCTAGATATTTAAAAGTAGGGACCTCCTCGAGTTTTTGCCCGCGTTTATCCGAATTTCTCTTGTGAATTAATTACATTTCTGCATTTCAGAAGTATTTTATATGGAATCACGCATAAATTGGCTGTGGTTGCCCCGGAGGCAGTATTTTATGTGAGTGGAGGCAAAAGTGGTACGAAAAATAATTAAAATAACCCGAGGTCCCGTCATGGTCATTAGGAAGAGGTGACGGCTAACTGCCCACAAGCCAAAAGTTAGGGACGAATCATGCTCCCCTAGCCCCGGTAACTGGCAACCCATGCTACGCCCCTGCACGGATGTTCCACAAGTGTTACATTTGCTGTTGTTTCACAGCACTCCATACTCCATGGTCCAAATGTTCACAGGCTGGTAGGAGGCGGAAGCAACTAACCCAGGGATCGATCATTTTGACAGGTGTTTCGTGAGGTCATAATGGGAGGAAGGCTAATGGGGGTTAAAGGGAAGGAACAGAATAAGGTTGCTGTCACGAATACATCAATGCCTTGTTCCCCCTGTCATATTTCGAAACTTGTTGCCACACTGCATCGTAAACAAATGCCGATTATGGCAGAAAATTTGACGAGTAAAAATAGGGCTAACTGTCTTTTGTTTTTGCTCAGTGTCAGTCATTTTAAATAAAGGACTTGAAATGAAATGAACATGTACATGGGCGTCGCTAGGAATTTTTCCAGGGTGGGGGCGGGGAAAAAAATCGGGTTTTTTAAATGTAAGGGGCCGTTCAAAAATGACGTCACGCACCAATGAGGAGGAAGGGGTCCCAACTTCGGGACGATGTTTGTCGAGGGGGGGGGGTTTAAGAATTTTGACGTGACGGCAAAACACGCTACTCTAAGCCAAAGTTCCACTTAAATATTCGATTTCTTACTATTTATTTTATAACGTTTTGCATGGATTCCCGCATGTTACGATATTTGCAGCCTTACACTAAATACATACTAAAAAAACAAAAAATTGTTTTGAAACATGCTCATTTTCAAATAGACAATACTGCCTTAAGGTGGGGTGTCACATCTTTTTGGCGTCATAATATTGGGGGGGGGGTCTAAGTTTTTGTATTGACGTGTGACAAGGAAGAGAGGGGGATAAAAATCGACAAAAATCACGTGACGTTATTTATGGACTGCCCATGACTGGCAATGCCATACTGGTGTAATTTTCAATTTAATTAGAGTTAAGTATAACATAAGGGCCGCAAAAAGCCTAAGAAATTAATAAGACTCACAAAAAAGCGCTGTTTAATAACTAAAATACAATCTCATGTTATGAATAATTATAGAACTTTCTTCTCAACTGTTTTTCTAAATAGGCTAACATGGATACATATTTGGGATCACCCAGAAATTTGCTCACTGTTGTTTTGACTTGAAGATTCGGTTGAAAGGATGAGGTCTCCACAGAGAAAATTGTATCAAATATCAAAGCATCCTTAGAAAAGTATTCCATGAATTTCTTTGACAGGATTTTCTGATTAGCATTTTTACTAGCACAATACATTTATAAATTTCGAGCATCTTTGATATAGTGCCGAAAATAACAAGATTTTATTGTGATTAGCAAAGTTCCTGCGTTTGTTGGTGTGATCAGCTTTTTTCTGCCCCTGCTAGTTTTTCTATAGTTTTCAAAATAATCTCAAAATGGCTCTAAGGTATAGTCTATTCCCTATTTTGTGTCCTGAAGCCTTGCTTTTAAAGTAATTAGATATTCCAAACGGTGTATGGCCATGAATAAGAATGCGAAACAACGTTCTAGAGTACTAAAATCGATAATTCATTTCAGTTTAAGTATCACGTAAACAAATTAGATAAAATGAACTGTTCCAGCGAGATTTGACGGTGAAATTTTATGTTTTTTGCTTTTTTCTTAAACACCTGTATACTTTCCAGCCATGAAGCAGAAGTATTAACACATGATGATACTCTGCAGTCCATTATTTTAAAATCGTCATTTATTAAAACCATTTTAGAAATGTCGTAAGCAGACTCACTTTTTTACTTCAAAGAAATGTTTGAAAGATTCTACAATGTCTAGTCTACTTCTTTGGAAAAAAAAATTAAATTGTCACATATTACCAAACAGTACAGGACTTGTTTGGTGATTATTTTAAATATTATAGGAAGAGCTATCGAATACAATGGAAAAATATTGAGTATCTTGATATTGAAAAAAGATGATTTTTCGTGATCTATATTTCTATATCTTTTAAAAGAGTAAAGAGCCAAGTTTGAATTTTAGATGACACTTTTTTTTGTTCTGTTGAAAGTTCACATGCCTTGGGATAGCTATTTTATTTCTGTTATTTTCTTATTTGACATTCGTCCCCTTGCCCCCCCCCTCGCTACGCCACTGTTTTTTGGCAATGTATGTTAATTTTTAAAGTTTTTCAAGTTTGTCCTTTAAAACGTGCCAATTCAGACACAGTTTGTAAGTTATAAATTTAAAAAAAAAGATGTGAACCCAAAGTTGGCGTTGCAGCTTTCTTTAGAGTGCACCTTCAAATATTACAATTTTTTGCATAGTCTCACTCAACCCAGAGTTCTAGGACCCCTGAACCAGAACATCTTCTGCAAAAATGTCACTCATTTAGAGACAACAGATCTCATGTGTCACTTCCAATGGTTCTTAGATGGTGATGTGAGATCTTGGACGGGTGATTCATGTAAATAATTTAACCATACTAAAGAAACACTAAATTAAGTTTGGTGCTAACATTTAAAAGAAAAAACTATTTGGAAACAAATAATTAGCAGTTTAACTTTGAATTCAGCACCCTTTCAATGTTCCCTTTTAGCTACGTACATTTCTGACTGATGCCACACAGCAGTTTAGAATTACTGTGCAGCAAATTTTAATAAGGATGATATATCATTGTTTATGGGGCATAAGATTTTACACACAAAAATGTATGCGTGCAACTTAGCACATCAGTTTATTATTTTGCAAGAGGACCAGTGAGCCTTAGAGGGAACATTGCCACCAAATAATTTTACTTTTAAGCTGCGTGGCTATACAGAAATCTCACAGATGCAGCGCAACAGTTTAGTTAGAATTACCTCGCAGCAAATTTTGATAACAATAATATAATATTTGTGTGTTTGTGGCGTAAAGTTTTGCACTCACAAATGGATGCTGGGCAACTTTGCAAACAGATCAACAAACCTTAGAAAGATGATTGCCCACTAGACCTTTTAAGTTTTTAAAGGCGTTGTACCAAATGAGCTTAAGAATGGGTTGTTTTCCCATAAAATTAATGCCACAAACTACAAATACAAACTTACAAACAAAATGGGAAAAAAACTTTTTCAATATAGATTGCAATCTATCAAAAACATTGTAATAAATTGACAACTGAGTGGTATATGATTTATAGCCGCTTCTGATGGTTTATTAGAAAACAGGTTTTTATTCCTCACAGATGTCACAAAAACGTTAAAGATATATCCAAACAAAGGCAACGTGTAACTTATACTAACAGCTGACCTGCATTTTATTGCAGTTAATTTTTACAGCTCTTGTGCAGAAATCAAAACATTCCTGTTAAGTATTGTCTTTTTATCTTCTCATGCGTACATCATCTCAGCCATAGTGGACATTTTCCGAGGGATATGAAGCAAGTCCTCAAAGTAACTAGCCAATTCATTGACGTTGGTTTCTTCCATCCTCATCTCCAGAGAACATGAACGGTTTATGCTGCTGCCTTCTAGTGGTAGGCTTTGGATGGAATTAGATGACAGAGGTAAGTTCCAGGAGGATTCATCTTCCAATGAAGGTGAAATGGGTTCAGCAGATGCCTGACCAAGTCCAGGTGAGCCACAAGCTGTTTCTGGAGTTGCCAAATTTGTTGAAGCACGAAAACTGTGCTGAAAAGAGGATTTTCTCGGATGGGTTCTCCGATAATCTGAGAAGCTGTACTCCACCGGCCGGGATTTATCTGCACAGTGTACTGTCTTTGCAAATTTAGCTGGGGGGTCTGCTCCTGTGCTATGTCGTTTTGCAAGAGAGGATGACGACTCATTAGTGCTTGGTGTTTTTGGTTGTTTGAGGCCTTCAGGACTGCACTGTTCCAAACCAGTTTTTTCACACAGGTTAGAAAAAGAAAGATTTGACAACTTTGAGTAGGAACTTCCGAAAATGGCACGCTCATTTTCACATGTGACTTCTTCCAGCTTATGTTCTGATTTGGAAGCTTTAGCTGCAATGGCAGATGAGCTGCCTGGCAAGAGGTTCTTATTGATGTCCAGCCGAGGAGGATACAGTAAGTGGCTCTGTGCTTTTTTACAGTGGCTGGTGCTGAGTTTTGCTGGCCAGACAATAGGTTTTTGAAAATGGTTAGCAGCCACAGCGAGGTTGAGACTGTTGGAGAGTCGTTTCTTTTTCAGAACACACATCTTTCGTTGTCTGGCTGGGATGGGCCTACGCAGATGTAGGCATTTCAAAGATGATACAACACAGTCATATTTAGGATCCTGGCTAGAATTGACTATACTTGATGAATTCTCAGGGGTCTGTGAAAGGAGTTCAGCACTGAAATAGAAAATACAGATTTATTTAATGCATGTCTATTATTTAGGTAATGATTAGTCATTTTTTAAAAATGGAACTTAAAAACTGTCAGGATTTGACATAAAATGAAAAGAATTTTTAAATGGAACAATTGCTGCAACTAGAAACCATGCAAAATATCCTTCTGCCAATAATGTTGGAAAAAATATAATATGAAACATACAAAAGGATTGTTACACATGAACTGCACTCTTATCACTGAAAGTGTTGCTCTTTTCATGCATCTCATGGATTTTAAAAAAATGGATGGCCTGAAGGCAAACTAAACATGTTATCATTTAGGAGTAACTGTCCTTTCGGCATTGATTTATTCAATTTTACACTTTCTTCCCCTAATAATATATTAAATAAAAAATGAAACAAAAAATTAAATTTTGGTGGTATAAAGATATTTTTTCTCTTTCTCCTTTAACAGACCTTGTAAAATCTTTCAAAAGTTTGGAGATAGCAACATCAAATAAACCTTTCCCTTTTCCAGGTTTCAAAAGTGGTTTAGCAGAATTCTCATCTTTTTCCTCACCACCCATTTCTTCTTTTCTGAAAATAAAAACAATTGAAGTAACATAGTATTAAATTTTAACTGTAATAATTTTAATTACTCATATTTTTTTTTCAATTTAAAAGAAAAATATTAAATAATGAATGCAGTAAGGTGCCACTAAAATGAATGGTGTAATATTTAGACTTTTCACACCTCCTGTCCTGTCAACCTGCAAATCTGTAGAAGGGTCCACGCACAGAGTTGTAACACCCTGGGGCACTGGTTTAAGAACTACATTCTAAATAAATAAAATAAATAAAGTAATAAAGTTAACTCTAGTGATGGGCAATACCAAAATCTATAGCGATTCCAATTTTAACCAATTACCATGATACGATTCCTAATACGATTCCCATTCCTGGCGATTATTACAAATTTGTATACCTGTGCCCAGGTATTAACATATTTAATTAATATAAAATTTGAGAATTTATTAAATAAGTTTATTAAATTGCTATTCGTACTGTTAGACGAATGTTTCTGATTGTGGCATCAAAACCCACTTCCCCAGCTTGCGTTCAGCTCTTTTCAGCGATGCCCTCAAATCAGTGAATTAAAAATACTCCAAAGAATTAAGTAAGCAGTGATAGTTTTATAGAAATTTTTCAAGGACTCGTGATTAACCGTTCTAAAGAATAGGACCGTTAAAGTTGGATAAAGATAGAGAGGTATTTTTCCTTAGTTTAAAAAACCCACACCTCACACCCCGCCCGTTGGGAGGTCGTGATTACCTCTATGTGTGCGATGCCGGTCTACTCACGATTTAAAAATTAATTAAAAAATTATATAATTATAAAGTTTACGGACTAAACAGTGATGATAAAATGGAATTTATTCAAAAACCATATTATTTTTTCAATCGTCAACTTGCCAGAATAATTGAATTTTGCAGCGCACACGTTCCCCCCCCCCCCCCCCCCACCATTTTTTCTGTTAAAATAGGGTTTGAGCTAAGCTTGCCATACTCCCCTCCCAACGCATAACAATTACATTTTTAAAAAGAAAATATAAGGTACAATACAAATGTGATCACGGAATGCGATATGTCACAGGGTCAATTGCTTTTATAGCTTTCTTTGTCTTTATAGAAACAGACTAAAATTAATATAATTAGAAAATGTCACGGCCTTGACCATTCACATCAAACGCCCGCTGTGTGTTAGCTCTCGTACAGTGTCTCGACTACTAAGCCAAGCAAATTAAAATTTTTAAAAATCATTCCTAAGCCTAAGTCGTAGGCAAAGTAAACCAATAGTGATGACATGTATATTATTTATATATCGGAATATGGAGAAAGCGAATTGAAGTCACTGTGGCTCGCATTAGTTTAGTCTCGTATGCTGCCCTGCATCTTTACGGTTAACCAGTAAACACTGCCAGTTAACAACCTTAGTTTACACCAATCAAGTTTTTTTTTTAAACCTTTGCCTTTAAAATTCATTAATCAGCTTACATAGTAATCATAAAATTTGATTATGAGAACTATGACTATAGCTTAGTATTAAAGTAATACAGGATTAGCATATATTTATATAATAATATTTACAACCAGTCGTAACAGCAGACAACTCACAGGGATGTTGCTAGTGTTACGACTTGTCATAGCACGAGCCAAGTCTCAGTGAGTTGTCTGGCGTTTCTTTGTCATAGCAGCAGACACTTCAAATTATAATACTATACCATATTATACCTTAAGCCTAAGCCTTAATTACTAATTAATTTATTACTAATATGAGGGAAAAGTATGTAAGTTAGTTTAGTTAGTAACCGTTTTTAGTAACCAAATAAAGAAGTGTCTGCTGCTACTCATAGCATACTTTACTGCCTAATAAGATATAAATATAATATTGTTAAGAGATATATTAATTAATAAAATATATTTAGTTTCAGACATAAACAGTTCAGTGGGAAATTCAATAAGTCCAACTTGGACTCCACGTAATTATTACGGATCGGAGTGATTATTCACACAGCTGTGGGAATAACGTCTGCGTTATAGACACAATGACGCATGCGCACTGGTGTCCATTTGAATGATAAAAATTTATGACCTTAAAAAATGCTAAATTCTCATGAGCATCGGTAGAGGATTGGTCAGAACCAGTGTGTCTTATTTTAGAGGTGGAGGTGGATCGAATCCATGAGGGGGCGCATAGTTTTTTTTCTCTTTTTTTTAAAATTAAAAAAACAAACAAATTATTATATTTGTAAATCACAATGAGTTTTTATTACTTATGCTATGATGATATTTATTAATTTCCCCCACGCCTATCAATTTTTATACCCTCCACATCTATAGCCGTCAAATAAGGAAGCAATGCTACATAAATTATAAATGACTAGAAGTAATAGTAATACATGATAAATTCTCATATATGTATTGTCAAGCGGGGGGAGGGAGTAGAAGATTTCATTTTATGACTGAGTTAAAAAGACAGCTAAATGACCGTACTAAGCTAAGGGCCCATTGTTTAAATGAAGTCACACACCTAGAGGGGAAACGGTCAGACATTTATGACGAAGGTGGGGGGGGGGGGGGGGGTAAGTGTTGAAGAAATGAGGCGTCACATCAAGCAGCACAACTTCAAATAATAGTTTTTCTTAAATATTGGGTTGTTTACAATTTGTATATTGACGTTTTACATGGATTCACGACTGTTATGTTATTAGAGTGCAGACTTACACTAAATACATAATTACATGACAAAAAAGGTACTTGAAATATGCTCAGTTTCAAATAGAAAAAAAACCTGCTTAAATTGGGGATGGGGGAGGTGCCAAACTTTTTGACGACTGGTTGAGACTTGAAAAACCAACAAAAATTGCGTGATGTCATTTATGGACAACAACGTGAACTATAATAAATTGGAATATTTTTTTTCTAAATTCTAAAGTCTAAAGGTTAACAACACTAAGACAAGTAAAATTAATTTTTAATTGAAAATAGGATGTGGCTAGCGCTACGACAATTTTGTCGTAGCGGCAGACGACCCGGTCGGATGTTGCTAGCGTTACGACATGTCGTAGCGCTAGTCAGGAAACTAGTGCTACGACATGGTGTAACAGCAGACGATCCGGTCGGATGTTGCTAGCGTTACGACAAGATTGTCGTAACAGCAGACGAACCGGTCGGATGTTGCTAGCGTTACGACATGTCGTAGCGCTAGTCAGGAAACTAGTGCTACGACATACTCAACTTCTGCTACGACTAGTTTTAGTCACTCTTTG
>MUZC01003371.1:175410-186724 GCA_002072015.1 Radix auricularia
ACCCCAAATGAGATAATTTATTGGTGACATTATATTTACAACTGTTGTGTGACGTACGTGAAATCCTGAAGAAAAAAGAATTGAAAAAAAAAACAGTAAAAAAAAACAAAAAACATAAAACTTGTGAGCTTCGGAGTTAAAAGTTATGATAATGTTGGATATTTTAATAATGTCATAGTATTTCAGTCCTCTACTTGCAAGAATTACTGTATTTTGCGACGCACAAGATGACACCCTACTTTCCTGCACAAATGTGGGGTTCATACAGAATGGGCCATTTTCCTCTTCCAGCGCATACCTAATAATTTTTAGAAAACATGAGATGTGATATCAATGTGATAATTTTAGATCAAATGCCTTTGATGTGCATATACTTAGAAGCGAAACTGTCATTAGAAGATCGAAATCAATTTGAGGAATTGTCTTGTATCTATATATTCTAGGTCTATAAACAATGCAATGATTCTTGTAATATCATTAGTCACATTCCCGAGCTTAATTGCAAAGGTTAATCACATCAATGGTTTTTGACATTACCGCTGCATTGTTCGTTAGCTGTCTTGCTATGCCATGGCAACTAAACATTTTTTTTTAAAAATGTAATATATTAAACAATCCGAATTCATACTTAATCTTATAGGGCTTTAAGCTGTGTAGGGGCTCATTATGCTATCAAATAAGTACAGGGAAAATCATGTCAAAACGGGAAAAGAATGCAATGGTACCTGGTGAAATGGAAAAATTCTTGCCGGTCGTCTGATACAAAAAAGTTTGAGAATCACTGGCTTACAATTTATTTAATTTATTTAATATCTTTTATATAGCTTCACTCATGTTACTATTATACAATGTAGACCTACACTAAATAAATACTTAAATGACAAAAATAAATGATTTGAAACATTCTTATTTTCAAATAGAATTTTTTTATTTTTTAGGGGGGGGTCAAAGTTTTGTGACGTACTTTTTGAGGGGGGGTCGACGATTTTGTGACGACGCATGACGGAGGTGGGGGAGGGGGTAAAAAATCAGCCAAAATCGCGTGACGTCATTTATGGACGGCCCCTAAACTGTAAATTTTATCTTTAAAGGAAGTTCTTGATGTTCCAGATCATGAATGAATGAACTGTCCTACATAAAAATGTACAGATAAAATTAGGAATTCCTTTTAAACCCTCAACTTTGACTCAAAATTATTTTTAACCAATAGTTAAATGGCTTTTGCACACGGCCACCTTTTATGAATGAAACAATGAGAACAAAGCATAGTAATAGATGCAAAATGAGGTTGAAGGATGAATGGTTGCCAATGACAAGTCTGCACATTGTATATTTTGTTCCATACAAAACGAAATGTTTTAGACATCTACAATTCTGCATGCATCTTTGTTATTAGTGCAATTACAGTACACTCAGCAATGGCATCATTAACGCAGTATTTCCAAGTATAAGAAATTCCACCAATACCTAACCAATATCATAGCACATGGCACGCTGTATTGTGGCAGTTCATTTAATGTTAGGGCTCTTTTGGTACTTTCAATACATGTATCAGGATCAATATATTAATTTTTCAAGATATTTGTAAATCTAAATTATAATTTTTTCTGATTTTTTGGGGGTAAAAATGTCACTTATTATGAAATATCGGTGACGTCAATATCAGGAACTTTACATGCTACAGATATCAATATATCGGTAGGCCCCTAATTTTAAGATACAAATATGTAACATTTTTATGGCCTTTCTTTTGTAAACTAAAATTAAATAAATAGAAAAAAACAATTTCAGTTCCATCTTCATTTCATCTGGTTTGGATATGTTGACAGGGGATATCATTAATTATGTAACCAGAAAAAACAACAAGGCGACAAAACCATGGCTTGAAAAACAAAATCTTTACTATATTGTCAAACACTGCCATAACCCAGACTAAATGATGTTGAATGAATGAGTTTTTAAAATGAAAGACTTCTCGAACATAAATTATGGTCAGTGTGTTATAATTATAGTAAGCTATATGACTGAAAAATCTCAATAGTAGAATAGTACATTATAACAAATTTAAATGTAAGTAAATTAGATTGTGGGAAAAATCCTGACACAATCTATTCAAAATTTAAGCATTGCTACATAAGTAGAGAATACTGTCCGGGGAATCTTTACCCCTTTTTAAAAAAAATTATTCCACTTAACTAACAAACCTTTTTTTTACTTGCTAGCTAGTTTGTTTCTAGTCTATAATTAAATTTGCACCCAAGTATATTAGATAATATTTTAACTTACGATTAAGTTTCGTTCTACATGTACTTAAAACACCGGTACATCTAGCTATTTTTGAAAAATAAATTTTGCAACATTCAGCTTTCCTATTGATCTTCATGAAATTGAAATATCACTGTATAATTTTTGGAATGTCCATTTGTTTGTAATCTTCAGTATCTGTGTCTTCCAGTTTTACAATAATGAAGTTGTAAGGGTTTTTTGTTTTGTCACCTTGTTTTTTTTTTGTTATAGAACCCATTAATTATTATTAATACGCAATGAGAAAGTAAATGGGGGTGGGGGAAGGCTTTTAATTTGTAAAGAGACAGGGAGATTAGACTAATTATTTATAAGGGATTAAGACCTCTACCTCTTATCATAATATGGCTGCTAATCATATTGTTGCTCTGTGTTTTCAAAATCAGCTTGTGAGATCAAGCAATATTTAGTGTAATTGCGTAAGCTTCATTTGGTTTTTGCTTTTTTTTTTTTCAGCATTTGACATAATTATTTCATTTGGATAATTGCTGCAACTTTGAAACATGATTTTTTAATATTTTTTTTTTTAATTTGTCTGCTATAATTTATTTTGTTAAAGAAATTACTATATGCCTTTAAAGATATTTTTTGTAATAAAAGACAGCTTATGTAATTAGATAGATTATTTTTTTAAAATTATGTCATTCATATAATAAATTGTATTTTATGTTTAACTAGATTTAAAGTATACACTAAATTGTATGTTAAATTACTGTTCTTCCTTATTAGGTGAATGGACTACAATTCAAGTGTCTAAAAAAAGCAAAAAACAAAAACCATCAAAGAAAGAGGGCAGCCGTGCTGAATCAGCTGGTGACTATGATAATGAGCCAGATGCACCAGTTTCTGATGCTGCTGCAGCATCAGCTGCAATACAGGGAAGTGAAGTTGAGGAATCCAGTTCACCTCAAGCTAATAAGACCAAGAGAAAGAAGAAGGAAAAAATTGCAGTTAAGGTAAGTTTGAAAGAGCAGAGTTTTGCATGAATATGCGATTACACAAGTCAGTGTCCGGACATCCCACACTTCAATAGACGCGACCATATGGGCGTTGATGGTTTTTTGCACCAACACACCCGCCAGGGTCAGTCTGAAGAATAGACTAATCAAAGAGTATGGAACGCTTGCACCACATGGGATGAATATTGTGTTTGCGTTGACAACCTAAATGATTTGCCACACCAACTCTCTCCTTTCCTACATAGGCTCATACGACTTTCTTCTAACAGTTGCATTCTTTGGCTTTCTTTGGATTACACTGCTGCTAAGGCTCTTTGATGAAACGTTTGCTGTTTTGTTACGTCCTGTAAGGCTCAATCATACCTTGTTTATATGTTATCCAATTCAAATGACTGTTCTGTAGTTTTTTTATTTTTAATTTTTTTTTATAATAATTTTTTTTTTTCAAAATTATTTTCAAATAAGTTTGATTTAATTAATCTGTAACAAAGTGACTAAGTTTAGACTAAAATATTCACCATCTGAATCAACGAGTGAAAATACTATTTACCCAAGTAGTGATGGGACGATACCAAAATTTGTAACAATTCCGATTCCCGATATGATTCCTGGCCATTATTACATATGTGTATTACTATGCCCATGTATTTACATATTTAATTAATATAAAAATTGAGAATTGATTAGAAAAGTTTATTAACTTAATATTGAAGCTTTACAATATGCTATATAATAGGGACCAACCGGGTAGACATTTTCTACCAGGCACCAAATCCGAATAGTTAGATGTATTATTTTGCCGGGTACGATTCTGAGTAGTAGGGTTGTTAAATGAAAATTGGAAATTCTAATTAATTTCGGTTTTGAAAATGAGTAGTGGTTGCTTTATTTTGCAAAACCATAACCGCCTTGTATTTAGCTTTCACATTTTTACAAATAAAATTTAATTTTAGGCATACAATTTGGTTTATTAAATTATTATTGACTGTATTTTTTATTTTTTACTTTACCACCATCTACACTCTTCATGCAAAGTGCAATGATATTATAATTATGGCCAGAAGAAGGGACTATTAATTTATAAAAATTTAAAACAATAAATTCATTATATGTTACTTGTAAAATTGGTTTCTCTATTCTCTTATTATGTTACTTGTTTACTTTGTAACTGTTAGTCACTGTTAATTTTAGTTAATTTACTTACTTTAATTTGAAATTATTTTATTATTTTATTAGATATTTAAACAGTTCAAATTTTAAATATGGCGATGTGGCGCTAATTGCTAGAAGTAAACACGAAATTGTCATAGAAAATTAGTTCATTAACTTTGTATCTTTATAATGTCAAATTATTAATTTCTATAATTTGGTTACATTTGTTATATTTTTATCAATTTGCAAGTATAGTAATCTTGATATCTAATGAGTTCTGAAATTGTATTTTTTAAAAGGTATTTTTGGATATTTGACCTTTGGCTATATGTGTGGTCACTATTTGCTGAGGTAAATAGTTCAGAAAAACCTGATATCCGGCTGGGGGGAATGTTCGGAGAAGTTTTCGGTTGGTCCCTACTAGATAACAATGTATTGGGAAGGTTTTATATGACCACATCTATCAATAGTTACATTTTAATGATACAAAGTCATAGCATTGAGTTCAAAATAATATAAATAATTCCATTTTAATGCCAAAAACTTCATTCAGTTCAACAGTTGATAGTAAGAATATGTATTTAATCATCGTCAAATTGAAGCACTTGCAAATTATAGTGCAAATCATAAGCATCTCTCCAGACGTTGGTTCTAAACGGTTTCTCCTTGGTGAGTATATATTGCCACCTACACTAAAAGTTCTCTCGCTCTCTACTGAAGAAGGTGGAACACTTTCTTGATAGGAGAGCCAAAATTGGAAGTTTTTCTTTGTTCGCTTTCCACCAGCTAATATGATTCTCATTGTTTGCAATCAGTTTAAATGATAGATACCCTGATATTTCTGTTCTAATTTTAATACTTGCCACTGAAAATTGAATGAAAAATTACCTTGGCACTGGGGGCGGCTTGTAGTAGTTAATAAGTTATGAATTGTTTCGGTATCTGCATCAGTTCTGAAATATTCAGCTTCGATACCGATAGCTGATGCTTTGGAAAAATCCCGATATTCGAATTATTTCAATAGGATTGCAATTAATCGTCCCATCACTAAACACAAGCTATGATATTATTTTCATTCTTGTGCATTTGACATTTTAGAAATAAAATTCTATGTTAGTGTTAATTGTTAAATTTCGGTTATTTTCACTTTTAATAAACCCTTATCATCAGGTGATTTGACAGTCTAGCTTTAATATTCATTTAAGTTTTTGATGAACTACACATGGTTATTCTCTAATTAATATCTTTTAGGAGGAGGTGGTGGTGCCTGTTATTGAAAAACCTATCGCTGCCAGCAATGCTCTTGCACAAGATGAGGCTCAAGCTGAGGTGTGTATAGTAGTAATTTATTTTGGTTGGAAAACTTTTCAAACTTAAAAAAAAAAAATTTACATACATATTTTGAGTTAGAGTCATGCCCTAGTTGACCTTTATAAATTATAACACAGTGTTTCTCAAATTTTTTAGTATGACGGACAGGCAGGAATTTTTTGCACCAGGGACTGGTGAACTATTTTCACAGTACCTACATGGTTGCAAAATGTTCTTTATTTTATTTAAATCGTATAGTAGCAAAAAATTGACATATTATATAAGGTTAGTATTTATTGTTGCAAATAAGGATATAATTATATTTTTATGTCTTTATTGATAACTCCTATGGACTGGCAGCTAAGGGCCCAAGGTACTAGTCTGCGGACCATCACTTTGAGAAGCACTCTTAATTTGTTAAAGCACATAATGCCTGCCTAGCCTGTATTACCAAAGTGCAGTAAAGCGCACCTCGATAGAGCTTGCTTTATAAACGAAATCACAGATAATAAAATTTCTTCAATACATGAAAGTTGATGTATTCAACTTCCGATAATGGTGGCTGTTGCCCCTGAAAGTGTTATCGCTCGATTCGCGAAGTTTTTAGGTAGTTTTAAACATTTTTTTTTGGAAGATTTGATCTTGCTATACTTTATTATTAAAATAATAGTATTAAACTACAGGCAAATATAGTATTAAACTCAAGACAGTCTTTCGGATACGTAAAATAACCATTCTTATCCCAAAAGATGAAGTCAGTATGACAATAATATTATAAATACATTTTTAGCAATTTTTAAACTTTCATAACCAGTTGATCGCATTCGGGGAAATTCTTATGGGACTGAGTCGGAAGTTTTCCAAAAACCTTATGGCAGATTAAGAGTTAGTACTTTTTTAAAAGTTAGGGATCATTTAGAAGTTATTACCATTCTAACTTTATTAGTTGTGTTTTTTTTAATCTTGGAAGAGGTATACAAAAATGTGAACATCATTGGGTGATATTTTACTATCCCCAAGCAGAATAGCTGGAACTCTTAAATAAAAATAATTATGAAAGAAAAATGAAGCATGTTCAGTTGCTTTATTAGGCTGATTTGGGTTTGATGGGTCTCCTAAGGCTCTGAAAAGGTTTAATGAACGTAAAAAATAAATGAGACAAAAGGTTGTTAAGACTGACAATTCTTTTGGACTGTTTTTTAACCGTTAAAAGAAAAACTGGTTAGCAGTGGCGGGTATTTTTCATGAGTTCTTATAACCACCCAGAGAATGTAACAAATTTAGCAACACTCTTGCCTGCATTTCCCATTGATGACATCATATTTTACTCTCATGTGTAATGTGCCTGTCAACTCGCCAATAAAAAATGTAAAACGTTAAACAATATCAGCATACTAAGGAATAAAGAGTGATGTTAAGGGAATTTTTTTATTCCATATTTTTCATGAGTCAACTTGCCAAAATTATACAAAATTGAAATGTAATGGGTTTTTAAAAAAAATTTAACTGATTTAATACACCAAAAAATTAACTTTTGTCAACATGGTATACAGGCAAATTGAAATTACATTAACCTGTTCAGTTAGTAATTATGGTAACATGTCCTTCGTAAGACATTTCAAAATTGTACTTCTGAATTCTTAATTTATTAGCTGGAGAAATAAATTAAGGAAAAATATTATTGAAAGTTAGCTTTTTACCAAAACTAACAGCTTTCTTCTATGTGGATGCACAGGAAAGTAAGAAAAAGAAGAATAAAAAGGAAAAGAAGGCAGCTGGTTCTGCTATTGCTGCTGCTGGGGCTGCAAACCCCTCTGAAAATTTGCCACAGGATGCGACCCCTGCTTCAGGAAAGGCCAGCAAGAAAGAAGTTGCCGCTCCAGCTGCAAGTAACACAAAAAAAAGTAAATCTGTTCCCCAAGCAGCTGTACCTCCTGTTGTTGCAGAGCAGCCTGTTGTTAAAAAAATCAAGCCTAGCCCTGCATCTGCTGCAGCACCAGCAAAATCAGAACCAGTCGAGCAAAGCCCTCCAGCGCCTGTTCCAACTCAGGCTGTGAAACCTAAGAAGACTAAAGCTACCATAGCTCAAGTTAAAAATGAAAGTCAACAAGAAAGTGCTGAGCAGATTAAATCAAGTCCTCAAAAGAAGAAGGTCAGAAAATATCCTTATATATGTCTACATTTCTAATTCAATTAGTAATATGTACTTAAGCTATTGATATATTTTATATTCTTTTCATTTTTACCTATTGCATCATGTCTGGAATTATTTGTATTAATCAGGAAGAGAAGTCTGAAAAGGCAGCTGACATACAGATAAAGCCTGTTGAGACTGTTAAGAAAAGTGCTGAAAAAAAGAAGACTGAACAAGGTATAATTCATAACAAGTCCTGAAAGTGTATTTTTAAAGGAAGTTGATTTCATTTTATCTCTTAAAGTCCCAAAGAGTGGTAATCAGCGCCTATTACCGAAGCGCGGAAATCCGTGTCTCGATAGAACTCTCTTTAAAAACTTAATCACAGAAAAGTAAAAAAATCTTCAATGCTTGAAAGATGATGAATTCGACTTCCGGCAATGGCGGCTGTTGCCGCATTAGTGTTATTGCTCGATTCGCGAAGTTTTTTGGTAGTTTTTACGTGTTTTTTTTGTTGAAGATGTGATTTTCCTATACTTTATTATGAAAATAATAATACTAAACTACATGTAAAAAATAGTATTAAACTCAAGACAGTGTTAAGGATGTGTAAAATAACCATACTCCTCCTAAAAGATTAACTCAGTAGGTAGGCACTCCAGCTCAAAATTTCAAATTAAACCTACATAAACATATAGCATATCATTGGAAAGAGCTTGCTTTCAGCTTTCCAATGACACGTAAATCATTCTTCTATCTCTTATAGGAGAAAAGTTACGATTTTTTTAGTGAATTAATTTTCCTCCTTATTTACCTTTGTAATTTATTCTAAAACACTGTGATCCAATTTTAGCTCTTCCCACGCTATTTTGTTCATAACTTATTAATTAATGAAGATAGAACCATGCAATTTGGGGGATACATTAATTACCCATACTTAGACAACAAAAACACAGTAGTTGTGAAATAATTAAATATATTTTATTAAACATGACTATATAAGTACAAGGGTCTCATTAGCGACAAAGTCAATAAATTCTGTTTTACTACAATACAGCATAACTTTCAAACCAACAATGCAATAACAGTAGAATTTTCAGTACAAACAGATAATTTACAGCTGAAATTAATGCTAATAAAAAAATACATTAAATGTAGATCAGATAATTTTATGCATTATTTTTAAAAAGCTGAGATCGCAAATCGAACTCTGCCGACAATTTACATTTAAATGTATAACTTTAAAACTATCAAACCTTTTGCTATGAAACTTTCAGTACAAACAGATACTTCACAGCTGAAATTAATGCCAATAAAGGAACACATTAAAAGCATATTATATAATTTGTACAATTTTTTTTTTTTAAAAGCAATGTTCGCAGATTGAACTCTGCCGACAATTTACATCTAAATTTGTAACATCAAGAATTCAATTGCAATACACAACTGTTAGTTAAATAAGACAAGTTTGCTGATAATTAAACAAATAAAGAAACATTCAATTCAAATAGAGATTTTATAACTATGCATAATTATAAAAATACTATTAACAACATTTTTTTTACTGTAACTTGCAAATTAAAACATTTTAAACATTGAGCACTTGTGTCCAAGGCAGGATGGCCATCCCCAGTAATAGTCCAGCAGTATATGGTGTCCTGTGCCCTTGTCAACCTGAAAATGAAAGAAATAAAAAAATTAAACTTAAATAAAATGAAAGTCACCCATGATAACATCTGCAACTAAATGAGATAATGTAATTTCTTCATGATCTATGTCAGAAAATACTAACTTACAAAATAACTTCCCAGATTTCCTGACAAACCCAACCAGATCTCCAAAAAACTCTTCTTCCTCCCCATCAACATCCCATGTATGCCTAATCTTCATGGGAAAGCAGTCTGTTCTACCAGAGAGTAGCATGGACAGCTTTTCCTTAACNCATCATTCAACCCTCTATCACATTCTAATAAAGGTCTAACTCTCTTCTCTAACTTATTCCTTTCTCCCTGCTCCCTCTTCTGTCCCACCGCTATCTGACGTGCTATCTTAACACCCTTCATATGATTATCCCGACCCTTTAAAATAATCCTAGATTTACTGGCTTCTCCAATAGCAAACTTAATGAGACCCTGTTGTTCCAAAATAGGTTTAGCCAATAACCAATCCAAAGTTTTGTTTACCATACCCTTAACTTTAGCATCAATGAAACCAGTTGACGCATTAGGGGCTCTTTTAAATTGAGCGTCAACCATCCCTAAAACCCTCTCACTATGAACATTGTGAACAGGGGCTGATGAGGTCAGGGCCATTAATTCTGCTGATGGAGTAGCCAGTTCCCCAACAAGATAAGACTCAAGTTGTCTGTTTAGGACTGATACAAATCCTAAAGACAGAATAGAAACTGTCTCAAAAAATCGTGGACATGGTTGGTAGATCTGGCTCCTCAGCTCAAGCAGCACATCATCCTCGTCTATGGGTAGATTGAACACGTCCTCCTCTCTGGTCAATATCGATCCAGGGTTTTTGTTGATCTCCTCCAGGCTGGCTAGGCACGTCCTCATGTGTGGTATCTGTTCATTAAACATTATACAAAATAAAGCAAAGGCTAAAAACAATGCCGTGATCAAGTGGCTATACAAAAACTTTTTTAAAAGATAAAGTTCAAGATATTTAAGTTCAAACCTTAAATTAAGTAGGCAAGATTAATATACTCACCATCTCCAAATGCTTTAAGCCCATTGAATTTTTGTAGAACTGAGTCATCCAGGGTCCAGTTAAAAGTTTCCCAAAGAGACCTAAGAACAAAAAATTCACCAAGAATTAAAAAAAATATAGTAGCCATATATCATTGTCCTTTTCTTTTCTTCTAATTCTACTTTATAATAAAAAAAGTGTATTGTAAATTTACCTAAGACTCGAAGTTGAATCAAAATGTCAGTGTTCCATATGTCGCTCAAAAGGGCTGTCCTTAACTTTGTAGAGGTACAATACTTTTTCAAGTATTGTGCCAGCGATTCTTTGATTTTAAAATTTACTCCAGCAAGGTGAAACAAAATATGTAGCCTATTACCTACATAGCGAGGAAGGATTCCTGGTTTTAAATTTTCCTTCTCCAGGAATGCAGTCAGCCCTGCAGGATCCCCAGATGACATCTTATGCCTGTGGGAAAAATAAAAAAGAAATTAGCGTCGTGCTAATAACTAATTATTTTATGAACTATACTTAACTATACTATGTCTAACAGATAAATCAGCTAGGTGTAAACAGATATTGATCAAACGTACCTGAGCTTAGAAATTGCACGAATCAAATTTCCAGCACTTCCATCACTCCCATATGACTGGCCAGAAAGATTCCATGAATCATCGAGAATCTTGCACTGCTTACGTGCTTCAGAAGCCAAACCTTCAAGGGGATGCAGATTGCACTTTAACTGCACTAACTTTTTATT
>MUZC01003371.1:189019-213404 GCA_002072015.1 Radix auricularia
GAACTGAAAGACTGCAGAATTTTGTGCAGAACAATATGCTGGTCCACTTTTCGGTAAACAGAAAACAGTGTGGCAAGATCTTGAAGGGAGTTCACAATCTGGTGTAGGTAATCCTCAGTTTTTCCTCCAGGAACTCCTGCCACTTCTATCGTCAGGTTTTGTGTACCTGTGGAGATGTGGCAAGCATTATAGTGCTGCCCATCTATTGGTGTGAGTCCCTAGAGAAGGTGAGGTTTTCCGACTCGTACATGACCTCTGCCACCTGAATGTCTGACAATATGCCGATCTCTAAGGCCATATTTGCTGTGGTTGATGGCCCTGGTGTGTCGGCCAGGTTCTTTCCTGCCAATTCTTTAACGGTAAAAGCTATAACTGCTCCTGCCTTTGCAATAGGCACCTGGTTTAATAGACAGTTATAAATACACTTTCTTATCGGTGCAGTATAGGTTTTCCTCTGTTGTTTCTTGGGAGTTGCTGAAAGTGTCAACTCAGTAGTGGTTGAAATGGTTTTATCACTTTCTGATTCTATCATAATGTCCATTTTTGGTAAAGTGCATTTTATTTCTGCATCTTTTAATTTCAGCGATTTTTTTTAATGCCAAAATTTGTTGTTTTAGAATTTTTACTTGATGTTTTAAAGTTTTTTTTTCACGTTCCAGTTTTGAAATATTGGCGGAAATTTCAGTGCAGCTTTTACATGTTTTTTTCTGAAATTGTATATCCTGTTTTAAGGATTTGTTTTTTTCTTTTAGTTTGTTTATGATTTCAGATTTTCTCTTAAATGACTGATTGATTACTCTCTGGTCAAAACATTGCGAAAGCAATTTAACTTTTGCATTTGTCTCTTTCAGTTTGTCCGCTACACTTTTGCATTTTGACTGGGCTGTTGCTCTGAATGTGGGGCATTTCTCGCAATCTGTCTTCAACTTTTTTAGAGCAGGTGAATTCACCACTGTCTCATCAACAATGCTTGCAGTGGTCTCTTCTATCTTTGATCTTTTTTTTTGGAATAGACACTGGTACATACATAGGTTTCAGAAGTAGGTCTTTTATCAAATGCCAACTTTTGTCACAACTCTTTTTTAAAACAACTGCTTTTTCCACAAGCCTGAATAGATTCGCACTGATGGCCTTTACATTTGACATATAATTGATGCCTGATTTCTGTAGATGTTCATCAATCAGTTTAGCAGTATTGAGCTTATGCTTTCCATTGCTGTAATACAAATGTAAAGCAAATCCATTCCTGTAATGCTTAGTTACAGCATCCTGAGCAAAACTTGCGACAAAAATGTCAAAATCCTTTGCTGTCTTTTTCTTAACATCAGCTTCAACAATTGCCATTGCCATTTTATAAAATATTCAAGTGCTGAATACTCAAACTGAGCACAATCACAAGGAATGATAATTTGTAATTCTGGAAAATAAAATAATAATATAATAATTACTGCTACTTAACTATTAATTTACCTGTTAATGTTAAATTTTTAATATCAGAGGCAGAGGCGTCAGAGCATCACTACTGACTACTGATACTGACATGATATTACCATTACCTAATTTAAAGACCTAACCCTAATTAAAAAAATAATAATTCTTTATTAATTATTAAGCAAATTATTATATATATTATAATTTATAATACAGTTTATAATTTGAATATAATAATATTAAATATAGTATTATAATAATATAATATAAATATAATAGTATTTAATAGTAGTATCAGTATCATAGTATCATATTCATGGTAATCATAGATTCATAGTTATAGACATTTAGTTTTAGTTAGTCACACATACAAAATTTCGCAAAATTTAAATAAGATTTATTAGTTTTCAATTAAGTTTTTAATAAATTACTCTGATATAACAATTTATAAAATAAACTTTGATTTCAGCTGCTTTAAAATTAACAAAAGTAATAGCATCATTATTTACATTAGAGATTAACTGCTTCCGCTAGTTCAGAAAAACAAAATGGCGACGCATCGTCTAGTTTGAATATTTGTTCATTTTCCGGACACTCTTATTAAATCGTGCTGAGATCAAAGGTCTTCGTAATAATTGATTCATTTGAAGCAATATAAACTATATGTGTACTTATAATATTCAGGTGCATACCTGATTTAACAAAAGCGTAATACGAGAGCGAAGCTACCTATCCAACGTTCACTTGAAAATGACCGTCTCAGCCTGGTTGGATTTCCACTTTATTTATATCCTCATGACCGGCATTCGCCGCGGATTGAAATTAAAGGAAGGAAGTTCATTTATTTCCAGAAATAACGCAAAACAACAAATAAACCCTACATCCACCGAAAACGACTAGCGCGAGCTGATCACAGCGATCGCCGCTGTGCAGCCCGCGTTTTTTTTCGGCCCGCGACGCGAGTATTGGAGTGCCTACAGTAGGACAATAATAATATAAATGCATTTTACGTAATTTTTAAAATTTCATAACCAGTTGATCGCAATACGGGAAATCCTTACGGATCTGAGATGGCAGTTTATTGAAAATCTTCTGGGGCTTTAAGAGTTATAGAATCACTATTTCAAAATTTGGAGCTTTTATTAAAATATGAGAATAACAAGAAATAGTAAAAGGTAACACAATGAAAAAAATAATGACTTTACCTTCAACCAGCTTGAGAATGGTATTTTTTTACACACCAATATTCCAAACATATGCTACATATCAATCGGTAGTTCACCTAGACCTTATGATATGTTCAGATAGCAGTATTTATTGCAGACACTTAGCTTTGTGGTGAATCTTGACAGCACTAAATAAAGTCATCATACCTGACAAATATAAAATTTAGCTATTTTAGAAAGAGCTATAAAATACATTGCTGGATCTAAAATTTTGAGAAAAGTTTTGAAATTCTGGAAAAGGTTAACTGAAGTGTCTTTATGACATACATGACCATCTCTGGCATCAAAAATTCAATTTTTTAGAGATGTCACAAAAATATAAAATGCAACAGTTATTGATAACGAAAAGATAGAAAAATGAATTCGACAGAATATGAATAGAAAGTTACACATATATCCTACTTAAAAAAATCATTAAACTAATGAGTTCGAAAGAGTTACGGAAATATTTTGATACATACATTTTCTCCGTTCAAGAAATCCAGTTCACTTGATTTCAATTTAATAAATTTACAAAATGATTTTTTTAAAAGATAAGAACTGAACTAAAATAAAAACAGATCTCTCATTACTCATTTTAAAATGACTGCTTTGGGTTGCATGTCTTCAGATGTTAATTTTATTTATACATTAATTAAGATTGACTTTAATTGTACTGTTTTCCAAATCTTCTCTGTTTTCCTAGCACCTAAAGTAGAATCAGAAACTGCTCCTGTTTCAGCAGAACCTCAAAAACTGGCGTCTGGCTCAGCACCAGCACCAAGCATATCCTTTGATGAAGTTGGCGGTAAGGAATTTTTTTTAGCTGCTAGTATTGCTCATAAGTAACAAAATTGTCTGATTTTTATTTGAATATATCCCCAAACTCTCGCTAGAAAATCTGTTACGATTGTGATCTTGTAAAATGTTATTATAATTATCAAAATAGTTGTGTTTATTTCATTTTAAAAATGTCAGTCATTGTTTAAATAGTGATCAGTTGCATTAAAAATATGATTTATATGATCAACTTTTCTTGCAGATTTGTGGCAAGAAGCTACCCCAAAGAGCAAGAAAAAGAAGCCAAGAAGAGATAACTAATGTCAGCAAGATGGCACCAGTCTTGGTTAGTGTGACACGAAGCAGCATTCCTTCAATGTTTTTATCATAAAATTACAGCATAAATCATGTGATATGGAATGTTTCAGCAAAACAGTGTCTTATAGACAAGAAAGGGAAATAACCTGCTGGTCATAGCCCTTCTTTTTATGTACACTTTGGCTTCTTAACATGATCTGAAAGAGCTGGTGAAATTATAACTCAAATTCACATAATTCAGTATATGATCAATGCCTAGGCATTTTTATTTTTGGGCATTACTTAAGAATGAGAACTTTACCAAGGTGTTTATAAAAGTATTTAAGCGCTTAAAAAAAATATAACTTGGGTAACAATGAGCAACACTAGTTTCATTTTTTTTTTTAAATTGGGATTTCTGTGAACACAATGATTGTTTCCTGTTTTGAAAGGTTAAATTTTCAATTATATCAAAACAAAAAATTATCAAGTATTTCTATTATTCTTTTGAAACTAATAATTGTACCATTTTATTAACAACTTTTGCGTTTGCATTCTAGTATAAGCACCTTGTACTTAAACCACTTAAAATACTAAATAACATTTAATTAATAAAAACGTATTTTTTTTCATAAAGGGAAGGGCCTTTTGACAATGACTTAACGATCCATTTGTGCATTTCATTCTGTCTTTCTTCAATCATTTCATAATGTTTGTTTTAATTGATTTGTTATTCAACCATCTTTTACTGTAATGGGTACTTTGATGTCATTTTTTTTATTTATACACTTAAAAATTATACTGAGAAAAATAGAGGTAAACTAAAAGAGATTTGTAGAATGGCCTTAGGTGATACTCAGATAAAATATGTCACATAGTGAGTTATATGCTACTACCGCTTTGCCATGAAATGAATTTTGGTATTAGTTAGTTCTTTTGTTTTGTTTTTTTTTAAATCCCCCCTCCTCTCTAGTCATATATTTGTTACACACCAATTTAAAATAGACTGCAGTTAGAAATGCTTTCATCTGAACTTTATAGTGCAGGTGTGACACATTTTAAGATTTTATCCATTTTTTTTCTTTAAAAAATATGTTAGTAATAATTTAAAATGCTTATATTTAAAATTGAAATTAGCCAGTCCTTGATTTTATTCAGAACTAGTGTAATGATCTTAACAATATTTATTGTTTTAAAAAAGTATTTTACTCTTTAATTTAATGTAATGAGGTTTACAAAAGTTTTTTTTTTCAAAGTTGGTTTTTATTTATTTTCATTTCAAAGATATATTCTATCACCTTGTCTATAATGACTGCTCATTTTCTGATCACTTCAATGAGCTATTCATTTGGTTTTGTTTTAAACATAAAAGCTCAATAGTAATGAAATCACAATTTCTTTATGGCCCAGTTTAATCAGGATTTTGTAATCAAACTGTCAAGGTTGGTTTACATACATGACAATAGTCTACCTCTTGATTAGCTACTTGAACTGATTCTACTGTTGATGATGACAAGGCTCCTCCACTCAACACAAAATGCATGTTTTTCTTCATGCTCATGTAGTTTTTTTTTTAAATTTATTCCTTTTAATCCGCTCCTTCCTTTGCCTTCCTTCCAGTAAAACCTATTGCAATCTCATTAGCCTATCTCACGTCTCATGAGATTTTCACAGTGCTTAAGTTTTATTACCCCATACCTTTTTCTGAATTTTCCCCCTTGTGATAAATAAAAACCTGTTTGTGAAAACCACATTTATTGTGATGTATTCATATACAATCTGCTGTCTGTTCTATAACCACTTCTGCACTCAAACCTTGCTGGAGAGTTTCATTTAATGCAGATTGGAGAAACTTGGGGTTGTGTAACGTAATGGATGCGTTATTTAGATGAGTAATGTCTGCTTACCAGTGTTTGCCAAATTAATTTTTGAAGCTATAAACTATAAAACATCATTGCAAATTCATTTATATGGGCAAGTTTTTTTCATTTGTCTGGCAGCTGATTACTATTGCTTGATCTGTATCATATTTGTGAGAAATGACAATGATCGATTCCAGTTACTATCAGTTATTTTGTTAATATTTTTGTCTACAAATAGCACACCAAAAATGGATGTCATAAAGTTACTTTAAAAAAAATTGTCATGAGAATTCGAAAGAGTACTTTTTTTTGAGAAATTTATCATGAATGCCTATAAACACAACGTTATGGCCATACATTCAAAGATTGTACATTGTGTTTTACTTTATTTTTAACAGTAAGAAATAAACATAACTGATAGATTAAAAGTAAGGAAAATTTGAAAAATTGGCTTTCATTAATTATATCGGTGCCTGACTCTAGGATTTCATGTCATAAACTTGTACAAATATGAGTGCACACTTGAGATTTTGATGTTTCTGTACTACAGGAGTTATCATGTTTACATGTATTGCAACACAAATTGTCATTGTTAAACAAAATGTTTATGACTTTATATGCATATGCCAGCCATAGATCTCGATATGATTGTTTTGATTGATATATGAGCAGAATAATTTTGGCATTTTCTGATCCTCGTATGTTTGTGTAGCAAGGTAAAAGTTACTAATTTATGGAATCTTTGTTCTTTTAAAACCACAAAAAATGTCTTCAATCAAATAAATTGAGATAAATTTTTGTTAATTCAGTTTTAGTTTTTGAGATGCTGTGGAAAGTTTTTTTTACTTAAAAGTATTGTGTGAATAGTTTGATTTAAAAGTGACTAGATGTGTTCAATGTGTGCATTCTTGGTTTATGTATATTTTTCATGTTTTTATATGCAACATTTCAAAGGTTAAACACATTAAATGGACCAGCAAAACATGATTTGTGCTGAAATGTGTGGACCATTTTACTACTAACTTACTGCAGGGTTTAGGAGGATGTCAGAATTTTTACTGTCTTTTTTTTTTTTTCTCTGCTCCCCTTCTTTTCATTTTTATTGAGAAAGTGTCTTTATTGGCTTGAGAAATATTGCACTGAAAAATTGAAATGTTAGCACATTGTTTTAGAGATCTTAAAAAAAAAAAAGCTTGCCTATTTTTTGTCTTCCATCTTGCATGTCAGGTGTTTTTTTTTTAAATAAAAAATTAAGGTTGCTTTCTGGCAGTCATATTTGTGTTCCATTTATTGCAGTTAAAAGTTAATCAAAGAGATGCAGTTGGTCTTCCATTCAATCATATTTTAAAAAAACAATTTGCTCTGCAAACTTTTCAAAGTAGGCATAATACAATGATGTTGTGAAGCCATTGCTAATAAAATGATTTTTTTAGTTAACTGAATTGTGATGAAATATTTTTGTTACAGTTTGATCTATTCTGTCTTCAAATTTGTGATAAAAACTATGTAATTCCCTTTTTCTTTTTAAGTAGAGTGGAAACGCAGCATTTAATATTATCAAAATAATGTGTATGAGAATAAATAAGTAGGGCATTTATAAATGCAGCAAAATAAATATTGATAATGTTTTTTTGATTTTTATGGATTCAAAGGGCATGGTTGTGAATTGAAAGATTTATAGGGCGGATTATGTAGATTTTTTTGTTGAAACATGTTTAATTCTTGTTTTGTTTTTTTAAGGTGTGAAGGTATTGAAATAAGAAAGGATGAAACATATTGTTTGGCCAATATTAAATATCATTTCAAGTGTGAAGTTCTGTAATCAAACAATTAGATAATAAAATCATTTTAATGAAGGCTTCTAGTCTCGAATTTCCATATCATGTGGTTGACATGCCATCTGATCATCCCAATCTGACATCACATGTTTGATATAGGATCAAAGTAGGAATGTCTGGCAACGTAAATCAATTTGTTGGACATAATGTCTCACACTATATATCTATTAAATAAGTAAACTGTCTATTTGGCAGTCTTAAATTCTTTTTTTTTTTTATTAACTTTGACAAAGCAGTCAACCCATATAACTTGAAGGGTAGGAAAAGGGATTGGTGGCTTATTTTATAAGTTGTGGCATTTTTCCTAGAATGCTAGATTTACAAAATTTGTCATGCAAAAAAAAAAATTATTAAAGCATTTCCTCTGATTTTGCCTGGTATACAAAGTTTTGTGATGGGAATGACAGATTTTTAAAAGTTTTATCAGCAATTCCTGTTTTTTTTGTAAATAACATAAGAAATTCAATTTTTAAAAAAAGTAATTTCTTGTAAGATTTCTTCACTTGATTTGTATACAAATGTTATACAAAAAGAATACTTTAAAAAAATTAAATCAATTTTAAAAATTATTACAAGCTTCCTAAAAATCAAAGACTTACACACTAGTCCTCCATACACTTACTAAACAGATGTATTGCTCATTTTGAGAAATGTATTGCTCATTTTGAGACAGATATTCTATATACTGTCACATTTCCAACAAACGTTTTTGTATTAGACTTTTCTTTAAGATGATTTTTAAAAGTTCAAATTAATTGTGATTAATAAATTTTGTCCTATGGATAATAAAACCACAGGAATAATAGATTTCAGAAAAAATTCTTGGGATGTTTTAAAACCACAAGGCTAAAAATGAACACTACTGCATTTTAAAAAGTAAAACTGGTCGTCTTTCATTGTGCAGTTATGTTTAACTCTTTTCTTTGTAGCTGTCATACATTAGTCACTGCTATACCAAGTAAGAATTTTAAAGATTTTTATATATATTTTTTTAAACAATTGAAACTATATTTAGAAACTGAGAAGCTATTTTATATATACTATTATTCTAAGATTTGAGGGTGTTTTTTTCTTCTCCATATTCGATGATTTGCTTGTTGCATAGCAAAACTCAATTGTTTATGAACGTTTACACTATTCTTTGCATCACAAATGAATTATTATGTCATCAATTTACATGTGCAATTTTGTCATTTTAAGTAAAGAATTTAACTTGTCAATTAGAAATAAAGAGACCAAACCATTGTTAGATGTAGTTACTGTGGTGGTGGCTATAGTTTGGTGCTGGGTTTTTCTTTTCCCCCAATATTTTCCTAATTGCTGTCATGCCTTCCCAAACTTTTAACATGGTGTGTGTACATGGGTGTGATGGGAAAAGTAAACGATAGCATGGTTGAATGAATGACATTCAAATTATATATATCAATTGAACATCTCTTTCTTCCTATTTGCAATGTCTACTATTGGTCATGTGATTGTGCAATGCAACTTTGTCCTCCCACTGTTAATGCCAAATTGTAAACTGTCAAATTCATGTAATTGTTAATTTTCATGTGACTTCAGTACTTCAAGTGAGAACTTATTGATGATATAATTATATCTGACAAAAAAATTATAAAAAGTGTTTATTTTATGAGCAACATTTTTTTTGTCTGTAGATATAATTAAAATAAAAAAATGATATGCACTAATTAAGTTTTACTGTCGGTTTGTAAAATATGAAAGTTAACTTAAACGTTGACTTGTGAAATGAATTAAGGCTGCCACAGTTGTATTCTCTCTTCCTGACTTCATATTGTGTCATAAGCTCTTAGTGTGGCAAGTAGCCTTACAATTATTTTCCCCTTAATTTGGAATTTAAATAAGTGTGATTGACCATTGAAAATCTCTCAAAACTTTATTAGGATAGGGTTTGGTATACTACAATCCATGGTCAAAATTTGCTTCTGCCTCATCTTTAAGTCTACGAACTAGGTTCTGCACAGAAATTTATATTTTACAATATAAGGTGACCACCAATGTTCCCTTTATAGGGTGCGCAGATATCAGATGACACAACAGTTTAGAATTACAGTGCAGCAAACTTTGTAAATATTGCACAAAAAATGAATGCTGTGCAGCTTAGCATGCAAGTGTTTTTTACTTTGCACACAGACCAATGAGCCTTAGAGGGAACATTGGTGACCACCTGAAAAAAAAAAAATCCCCAAATGATATTTAAAAAAAAAAAACTAGCTTATCAATTGACAATTTTTTGCATTGGTTTATACTTTACTTCTATGTGCATCAAAAAATAATTGCACAATTTTCCAAGTACAGTTTTGTAGAAATTGCAGTTGTGTCAAGTAAAGCATTTATGGTAGATCAAGAATAACTTTTATTAACAAAGAAAGCTTTGCAGGTGTATCAAAATCCTTTATTGACCCAAACAGCTTTGTCCTTACAGCTATTCTTTCTATTAGCCTCGAACCTTTATGCCACATGATATCCAAAAATATGACTAACTGAGAACATCAGCTAAACACACTGGATTGAATTTATTTACAAGTATAAGGGCATTGATAGTTTTTAGGATATGGAACTGTACCACTGAGCAAAAGTAAGGACTGTTACAACAATCACCACCCGCCTTTTAATCCACATTCACCCCAGTCAAGGCAGGACCTATGTACCACTAATGGTTAACTAGACCCTCAAGGAATCCCTAATCATAAAAATAATAAAAAGGGCTGACAATATTGTTGAAAAATGCTGCCTGGGTACCCATTTGAAATGCCTCAAAATTTTCATCATTATGCCCGCTATTACTACCATGAGCCTTTTACTACTTTGTTTATTGTGGAAATGCAAATTTTGATGTAATGAGTCAACATGGGAAACAGATGATATTGAAATGCTAATGAAGTACAGTGGTGTAAAAACAATGAGCAGAGGGGTGCCAAAGTGATTTTTTGAGGGGGGGGGGGTAAGGAGCGCTAATCCTATGATGACATGGCGGGTTATTTCTAGTTCATAGCTGTAGCTGACAACTTTTAATTTACTAAACTTTTCAGGACTTGCCCCTACTTAGTGGACCCATTTTATTTTTGTAATACAGTGAAGATTGTTCAATGACTGAAATATGATTTTAAAAAAAAACAACCAACAAACAACAGAATATAGCAGGTGTTTATTTCTTTTAAAGTATGGTGCGGATAGGATTCGAGACATGTTAGTGTTGGGGGGGGGGTCAAATAAAATAAATTTGCGCGTTTCAATCTATGTGCAGTGTATTTCAAAGCCAAGATCATTTCTAGTTATCGCTCGTGTCCTATTTTGTGTCATACTGAGTGGACAAACCCACCCCCACCATTTATTTTTGTTATTATAGTGAAAATCATTCAACGATTGAAATATTTTTTAAAGTATGGTGGGGATAGGAGTGGAGACACATGTGAGGGGGGGGGGAGGATTTGATAAACAACATTGGCTCGCTCTATCAGTAACAAAGATGTGCGGCGTATTTCAAAGCCAAGGTCATTCCTAGCCCTTCCTAGTTAAAAGTATTTTTTATTTTTCGGCGTTGTATTTTATTTTCCTTACTTGAACAATTAAAAGAACTAAAACCTTATTGTTTTAAATGATTTTTGTTTCATGTTCCTGGGGAAAAAAATGTAACAAAATACTTATAAAGTTTGTCGGGACCGTGTTTTATTTCCGTTTAACACTTATTTCTTTTTAAGCGTTTTTGTGTTAAGACGTATTTCACAGTATATATTAGAAACCAAAATTTTTAATTTGATAAATTATTCGTGAGCCAAAATTTGAACACAGAGGAGCCACAGTTCAAACACTGGTGGTAAAGATATTGCAGTAACATTTTCACGGGTACCCAAGCGCCATTTTACTACCCGGATAATTGCTCGGCAACGGGTCCCCGTTGACAGGCCTAATCATAAGATCTCAATATTTAATCAGCTATCATACAGTGGTCCTATGATAAAGCGTTCATTCAAATTGAAAGTTGTATTTCACTTTTCTGACTTATTGATTGATTCAAATGAATTCCAAACAAACAGTATTAAATCTTCATTTGAAGTGCAGAGCAAAATTTTATTTTTTATAAGTTGAATCCTTCTCACTCAAACACACATATTCTGCCAAAATAAAATACATATTAATATTATTACACTTATCTGGTGTTGATGGCTAGTTCATTCAAAGAAAGTCAATGTTTATGTAATCCCATCTCGAATAATGCCAACTTTGCTTATTGAAAAGACAATAATGTCAGTGACTTTTTTTTTCTTCTGTTATGTACACTTTTGCCAGTTATAGTGTATTATATTCTTTTAAAACAAGCAGTAACACAAGGAACTTGATGAATAAATATATAATTGTGTATCATTAGCTTGATTCGGATTAACAACAGACATTTCTCTTTGTTACAATATTTTATTTATTGTAATTTTATTTATGTTATCCCATGATACCCTTTCATTAAATTCAGCAACTCTGTCATCAGCTTTGGGTTCCTCCGTTTAATGGGTTTTTTATTTGAACCATCTGTGAATATATATATTGCAAGGTATGAGTTTAATACTTATTTTTTTATGAACATATTAACAGGGTTTCTACAACCTCCTGTATTGCCAGAATGCTCTAAAAGTACAAAAAACCAATAGGAAAATGCCTACAATTGTAAAATTTCCCCTGAAATTCAATTTTTAATGAGGGTTGGGTGCAATAACTTTGTTGTTCACTATCTTTTTCTTTCGCAGTGCCACAAAATTCTTAATTATTTAAAATGCCATGGGAATTAATATTTATAGTTTTGTTGCAAGGACCCTGTTTATTTCCCTTCAAAACTAACCCTACACACAAAAACATTTACACAATCAATTTGTTCTTAATTAAATTTTTTAAAAATGTATGATACTCATTGAAAATACCCATAAAATATATTTCAATTATTAACAGCTTCAAACAGCCGTTGGCTGCAATGCTGGAGTTTGAGACTCTGCAGTTGGCTATGGTTAAATTTGTTATATCCGTGAGCACTAAAATTTTTAAAAAAAAATTAACTAAAAAATGACTTTTGCATCCTCACCTCCTCAACAAGTCCAGCAGCAATAGTGTGTCCCCCACTTCTCAACATGAACCTGCCAAGATCTTTAAACTCAGAGTAGAGTTCCATACACATTGGCCTCTCCAATTCAATCTCAACAACAGCACTGCTGTTTTTCACCAAACATCTATCATTTTTAGAAAAACATTGTTATATTTTTGTAGAATTGCTTACCCATAATTTAATTAAATTCAGACATTTTAAATAAATCTCACTTTTAAAAAAATCAGGATTATTGGGACAGAATTTTTTTCAATCTCTGATTTTTCATCAATTTAAATGTCTTTATCTTAAATATTTTATACAGGGGTTCTCAAACTGGCAATTCACAATATTTGACAGCTTGTTACTTGACAGTAAAGTTCAATCAAATGTGCCCCATGCTGAGAAACTGGAGGTGCACTAGGAGTAAAAAATCAAAACTACATTATTAAACTTATTACAAGCAAATTACCACAGTGTTGGGGAAGACGTGGGACGTGGTGGTCGAGAGGTAGCGCTCTCGACTGTCATACCGATGGTCACGAGTTCGAATCCACACGAAGGTGAGGATTTGTTCTCGGGGCCTGAGGAGTCCCCGAGTCACGCAGCTCCGAATGGGTACCTAACTAGATAATAGTTAGGCGGCTGGGGTAATGCGTGGAACCCCTATAGCCGTGGCCTGTGACCGCTGCATCACTTGCCAACAGATCATCTCTCATGGTCTGTGGACGCAATTATCTTCTGCATAGAAGGAGCGTCTGTATATCTAAGATAAGATAAGACACCAGGTTTTGGGTATTCCAACTTGGCTACTCCTCCACATAAATTTGATTTATGGCTGAGTTCAAGTTGCGGACTTTTATGCATGAATTTTTGCAGGAATAACTGAATGCGATTAATGATTGTATGGGAGGGGGCCAGGGGAAGAAATGGAGTTGTGAAGTGATGTGTATGAAAGAAGCCTTGCTCTGCAATATTTAACAGCAGACCTCTTGCAGTTGTTTTAAGTTTTACAATGTGAAGTTTAAAATTGAAAAATGTGTCTACCATATCAGGTTAAGGTTCAAGTACAGGCAGTTCCACACCTTTATGGATGACACATAAGATACGAAGATAAATCTAAGAGTACATATGAGATAGCCATCTGCTTCAACAAAAAAATGTTGATTCAGCAGGAGAAACACTTGTAGAGATTATCAGTTGAAAAAAAGATAAATTCTTCATGGACAAAATTTGGGTGGGGGTGGGGGTATTGTACATGTACTAAGTTAATGGCTCATAGAATTAATTTGTATGGTTGGCATCACACAGGAGCTGAATGTGCTGGACAAGAAGCCAGTTGTAACTTGTCAATTGTGCCCCAACTATACCAGATAAACATGTCCCCTTTAGTACCATGTAAGGTACTGATGGACTCAAGAAAACCATTCAGTAGTGAGTATGTACTGATGCCATTGAAAAGTTACAAAAACAATTTGATCAGGTTTCAAATCAATGAGCCACTTTCCACATTTTCAACAACACCTTCTCCAAAGTGGATGCTGTACCATCTGTGCTTCAAATAGAAATGATTGATCTGCAGTGCAATTCTGGACTCAAAGCTAAAGTCTGGAAGGTGAATGGAAAAACTAAAAAGACTGGAGAATTTGTGACAGAATTTCTTTCCGTTTTCTGAGATTTCAAAGAATCAAAGAAATTCAAGAAAATCCTTTTTGAGTGTACCGCTTTGTGTGACAAGCTCTCCTCTACGAAAGTCAGCTTTAATTTATGATGAACATCTGCTAGCGAGAATCTCATTTACTTCCTCGCAAAAGCAAATTTTGCTCAGCTGTGTGGGAGCAAGTTAGGTCTCTAGCAGCAAAAAGTATAAGTAATTTTCAGGAATTTGTTCTTGAGAATCACTGATGAGTTGAATAGAAAATAATCATTCTGTCAGTTTTACTTTTGTTTTTTTATGTTTCAAAAATCACTTTTAGGAAATAAGATTCCTACCAACTTACCCACATAAAGTGACCTAATTTGAGAACCCTGGATTAACGTTTAATGCCCCAGAAGGTTTTCGCAAAACTTCCACCTCAAAGCCGTAAGAAATCCCCGTATCGCAATCAACTGGTTATGAAATTTTAAAAATTGGGTAAAATGTATTTATGTTATTATAATCATACTTACTTCATTTTTTAGGATAAGAAAGGTTATTTTACCTATCTAAATGACCGTCTTGAGTGTAATAATAATTCTACCTGTAGTTTAGTACTTTTATTGTTATAATAAAGTATAGCAAAATCGCATCTTCAAAAAAAAACCCATAAAAACTACCAAAAAACTTTGCGAATCGAGCAAAAACACTAGCGGGGGAAACGGCCGCCATTGCCAGAAGTCGATTACACATTTTTTCACGCACTGAAGGGTTTTTATTTTTCTGTAATTTCGTTTCTAAAGAGAGTTCTAACGCGGCGCGCTTTACAGTGAGTGCTTTGGCCATATCGGACAGGCGCGCATTATAACGCTTTGGGGCATTAAACATTAAATTATATTCATTTAAAAAATTCTTTTTAGACATTATTAAATGTTGCAATAGTCACATAGTTATAAAATAAAAAGTAAGTTCATCAAAAGAGAATGAAAATTTAGATATTTTAGGCCTAATAGAATAAGTTATGGGTCCACACCTCGGCTTTTTCTTGATCACTTCTCCGGTGCTCCTGTGTAACTGACTCAACAGACGTTTTATCACAGCTGGCTCATTAATGGCCTGATAGTGGAAAACCACCTAGATTTGATTACAGAACAAAATGTGAGGTCAATCGAGCTATGGATTGTAAACGAGTGAAATAAAACTAAATAAGTCACAGTATTCAATAAGTCAGATGAATAAAGATTTACCATTGGGGCCATTCATAAATGGCGTCATGCAAGGGGTGGGGGGTGGGGTTGACCATTTGTGACAAAGTGTGATGATGGTGTTTAAGAAATGTGACGTCACATCAAAACGCTCAATTTTAAATAAAAGTTCCACCTGAATATTTGATTGTTTACAATTTATTTAATGACATTTTACATGGGCTTTAGACATTAGAGTGCAGCCTTACATTAAATACATACTTAAATGACAAAAAGTTTTCTTTTCCCATTTTCAAATAGAAAAATGGCTTTTATGTGGGGGGTGGGGGCTGACAAGTTTTAAGTTTTGTGACATCATATTGACATCTAGCTTTTTGTGACGATTGTCAGTAGATTACAAATATTATGTATTATAAAATGGATGTCTGACAAGCCTTTATTGTAAAGTAAAATTTTAGAACTTGATTTAAATTTCTTTAAAAAATTTTAGCTAAAAATTCTGAATGAAATACCGCTAAGAAAAGGCAGCTGAAAGCTAAAATTCCCATTCCATTTTCAGGTTTTAGCAACAAGGGAATAAAGGATGATGCTAAGAAAAAATGTTTAAAAATTGTAACAAATATTGTTCTATTTTGTTTAGATTGTGGTGACGCTGTTTACTCACAGGAAATCCTTTTGTTATGGGTACATCAATATTAAAAACAACAATTTTCGCCCTTATTCTGGTGGCACTTTTGGCTGGACTTGAGGGATCACATAGGCAACTACCTGCAATTTCATAATGATATTTCTGTAATGAATATGGCTGACCAATGTTATAATGATAATGCTATAATGATAGTTCTGTAATGAATCTGGGTAACCAATTTTATAATGATAGTTCTGTAATGAATCTGGCTGACCAATGTTATAATGACAATTCTGTAATGCATATGGCTGACCAATGTTATAATGATAGTTCTGTAATGAATATGGCTGACCAATGTTATAATGATAGTTCTGTAATGAATATGGCTGACCAATGTTATAATGATAGTTCTGTAATGAATCTGGGTAACCAATTTTATAATGATAGTTCTGTAATGAATCTGGCTGACCAATGTTATAATGATAGTTCTGTAATGCATATGGCTGACTCAGAAACCACAAGGCATCTGTTATTTATTTAATTAATTAAATACAGCTAAACATCACAAACACAGTGCACACTTTTAACAACTTTTATAAGATAGTTCTATTGTTTTGATATCTCCGACAGTTTATGTGAAAACCTTATGATTTTCTTTTTGTTTTCTTAAAGAGTTTTTTTTACAGCTAAAGCAAAGGCGCAGTGTTATTTCTAAAAATATGCAATGATTATTTCATTTAAAGATGCCAATGATTACCTATGTTAACATTGGACATGTCCACACCACTAAGGGTCAAATTTACATGATCCCCAGCAAATGCCACATTGACCAAGCCATCATCAATATATACATCTGAAATTAAAAACATCTCTTAGCTTTATAAATGAATAATGTGGAACAAAATATAAACATATTTATATATTATATAAACATATTTTAAAATTATAAACATTATATAAACATATTACATATTCAAATACAGTTGGATTGTAGGATGCACAAATTTACCTTTATAAATAATTCCCTTTTAATTTATGTGGTATTTCATTTATTAGAAAACGTCATTAATGTAATTGTCTAAATTTTTAATTCTAAATTCTAATTAACTATAAAAGATATTAATAACTTAAGGTTTTTCAGTGAAGACTTTCACAATTAAAATTAAGATCAGAATAGGTTTTAAAAAGTACTGGTATGCCTTTCATCATTATTCCAATCTCTTACAAAGTACTGGCATACTTTTCATCATTATTCAAATCTCCATGCTAAAACTAAGTGAAGTAAAAGTAAAGTCCCCTTTTCAGACCATGATTTCCTAGAGGGGGGCAAGTGAAGTGGCATTCACAAGTTTTATTGAGCCACAATTTACAAGCAAGGGAGCACAATGCTCAGCCGCCTTTACTTTCCCCAAAAGATGTCAGGTACTGATTAGACCTGGGGGGGGGGGCCCTTGCCAGCACTAAGGCTCGAACCCATTGCATTCTTTAGTCTCAGTATGACAGCACAGTATGCTACCGCTAGACCAGCACACCCCCTTGCTAGAAATTAAGGCATACATAAACGTTTTGAGCTTGTAATGATTTGATTTCTGTGGTGTTCTAAGAGTTTACTAAGTTAGTTGAGCATTACTCTTTTATTTATTTAGAAATGCCATCAAATCTTAAAAATTTAACCAGCTCTAAAATTCCTGTTTTGGACACTTATTTACCACCAGTAAATAACTTAATAATGTTCAAACTTACTTTTTATGTTTGCCGAAATCCCCAGGGGCATAATAAGAATCTTGTCACCTGGCTGAACATAACCAGAGCCCACACGCCCAGCCACATTGAAGCCTGTTCCAAGTCCCTTGTACACATCAGAAACATTTAGGCGGAAAGGTTTGTCTATAGGTCTCACAGGAGGCCGTAAATTTTCTGTTTTGACAAACACCAGAATATCAGGGTTTATTAGTGATATGTTGTGAGGCAGCCTATAGGAGGGTTATGAAGTAGAAACTATTCTCAAGTAGATAAAATGCACAGTGGACTCTTGCAGCAAACCATTACGTTTATTTGTCTATTTCAGGGATCTCCAATCTTTTCTGCTGGAGGGCCGCATTAAATATCAAACAGCAGGGTGGGGCAGCCAACTTTACACAGTTTTGTCATAAACTATATGTAAAAATAGTATCTTTTTTGTTTGTTTACATTAATAGGTCTTCAAAGGCTGGATAAAAAGGCCTCACAGGCCATAGTTTGGAGACTCCTGGTCTATTTGAGTGAATCCATAAAATATTGCTTTTTTTAAACTAAAAATTTATTTTGAAATATCAAAAGCAGGCAATTTCTTCAGATAATTGACCAAATGGAAACTGATTTATTACAAACCTAAATTATGACACTTGGTTAACTCAGAAAGATTTATTGTGGTAATTTAAGATAATTAAATCAATATTAGGGAAATGTATTATTCTCCAACTTTTTTTTAAAGATTAAAGAATTCTTTGCTAAATTATATTTGTGCAGCACTCATATTTACATTGAGGTACTGTAGCAAATTATTGATGATTACAATAACTGGACTTAGAAAAATTAGTTTGGTAAATGCTGCTATAATGTAACACAAATGTAATGAAGTGTAAAAATTGTTTTGGAAAGTCTGCCAAAATCTAAAAATGAACTCAGGTTATCTTATCTTATCTGTTACAGATGCTCATTCTATACAGAAGATTATTGTTATGTTCATTTAATGTCACCAAAATGTTCAATGGTCACTTCCAAAACTAATGTTTGAACATTAAAATTTTAATGTCGCTTCATTGCAGCCGACACAATAACATTTGGGTGGCGGGGGGTATAATGCTTTATTTTACCTATTTGCTCTATTAGTGTTGTTTTTGTTGTGTACCACTCAATCAGCTTTGGCTCGCTCGAAGGTTTAGTCAAGTTCTCTCCAATTAATCCACTACAAGGGATGAAAGAAATGTCAGAGTCCTTGAAGCCTGCCTGTTTGGTAAGGAACTGGCCAATTTTTTTGGTAATGTTCTGGTAGCGCTCCTGACTCCAGTCAACCGTGTCCATCTTGTTGACAGCAACAATGATTTGACCAACACCTTATAAAAGACAACACAAGTTATTATTTTAGGATACAGCCCAAATGCTCAAAAATGTATACTACTGTAATGGGATTCAGTAGAGTATTGTTTTTGATATTTGCCTTGAAGAAAAATCATAATATGAAATTATTGCCTGCTAGATAACACAGCTTGCTATGAAGACTCCTCATACTCATATGAGTGGACTTACCCAAAGACCTAGCAAGGAGAGCATGCTCTCTTGTCTGACCTCCAGCATCAAAACCAGTCTCAAATTCTCCTCTTGTTGCATTTATGACAAGGATGGCAACATCAGCCTGTGATGCCCCTTTGAGGTGAGGGGGTGGGGTATGGGGTGAACAAACATGAGCATTTGTCAACAATTTTTTTCTAGTGTTAAACAGCAAGCAAAATAACATCAGTGTATGTTTTACTTGCCAAAATGTTCACCTAAAACTTAAATAATTTTAAGTTCAACAAATTTAAAGCAATATGTGGTGTAAAAACAAAAACTTATGAGATCTAATAGAGAGTATAGAATTTTTTATTTTTTTTTGCAAAACAGGAAGTTAAATTTATCCAGGATAAAATCACCATATTTTGGATAAATCTCTTTTGAAAAATACCTGTAATCATATTAGGTATGAAATCTTTATGCCCTGGAGCATCTAACAAGGTGATAACTTTCTTCTCAGTTTCAAATCTTGTCTGAGCCACATCCATAGTGACTCCTCTCTCCCTGTGTTTGAATTAAACAGATATTAACTCTTAATGTACCAAAGAGCGGTAAACCGCGGTTTACCGTTTAGTACCAAAGAGCGGTAATGCGCGACTCGATAGAACTCTCTTTAGAAACGAAATTACAGAAAATAAAAACTATTCAGTGCAGGATGAACGATGTTTTCGACTTCCGGCAATGGCAGCTGTTTACCTCGCTAGTGTTATCGCTCGATTTGCCATGTTTTTTGGAAGTTTTAACGTTTTTTTTCTCGAAGATGCGATTTCGCTATACTTTATTACTAAAATAATAGTACTAAACTACAGGTAAAAATAGTTTTAAACTCAAAACGGTCTTTCGAATACATAAAATAACTATTCTTATTCTAAAAGATGACATCAGTATGACCATAATAATAAAAATGGATTTCACCCAATTTTTTAAATTTCATAACCGGTTGATCGCAATTTGGGAAATTCTTACGGTACTGAGGTGGAAGTTTTCCGAAAACCTTATGGTGCATTAAGAGTTAATTTCAGAAGATTAGAAGATGCTTTAGAAAATGAATGGTGAAATATGCTTGTGAATCAAGAAAAAAATAATTAGCTTTTACAAAAATGTTCATCGTAACACAATCTTAAAAATCATCACAAATTTCATTCGCCTTTACAAATTATTCAATGTTTTATCCAGGCTCTATATTTTCTCCATTAAAGCAAAAATCTTTGAAATGCATTCAACAGGTAATTTTTAAACCCTTTTTCTATCAAATAAAAGGTTTAAAGAAACATTGTACAGCACCTCTCTTCATCAGTTTCATCAAGCACCCAGGCAAAAGCAAATGAGCTCTTGCCAAGCTTCTTTGACTCCTGTTCATATTTGTGCATTGTCTTCTTGTTGACATTCCCAAGCTGGTAAAGCAAATGACCCATCAGAGTACTTTTTCCAGCATCCACGTGACCTGCGGCAGGAAATTATAGATGATGATACTTAAAAAATTATAGCAGTTACACTCATGGGTTTTTAAAACATAATAAACGTCGTGTTTAAATATACAACAATCATTAATTACCTATTACGACGAGATTCAGCAGATCTTTATTGCCGTGGCGTTTGGCATATTCAGACATAACATCAAGTTTGGAATTCTTTGATCTTTAAATAAAATTGAAGGAATTATATCAAGTATCTCTTAATGCATTGGTTTACAATGTTTAGAAAATGATTTCTCTCTGTTAGCAAAAATTATGCTTACCAATACAAAACTTAACTGTCATTAATAGGAGATGAAATAAAGAGACCAACAAAAGAATATACCACAGTAGATAAAGTTACTTCACTCAAGAATTTTGTTTCTTTTACACAAGTGAATGATATTTAAACTGTTGTCCAGCTACAACATACTCACTTTGCCTTGGGAGTCGCTTGAAGTGGTTTCATGGCATCTATAGAGGACTGAATGGTCTCTTTGTCTCCATCAAGCCCCATAAATTCCACAGCATTTCGTAAATTTGAATCAATTGAGTTTGTTGCTAAACCGTTTTCTTCTGGAGGAACAGGATTTACACGGGAAGCTTTCGAATCTGAGGTGGCAGTTTCTGAGACAGTTTTTCTGCTGTCGGCCTCAGACAGGCCAGAATTCAAAGTCAAGGATATGCCACTGTCCTTATTTTTGACAGGCGAGGCATCGATTCTTCTGTTTGCAGACAGTCCAGATTTTTTAACGCTGGCTGGAGACGCAGGTGGCGTATTCTTCTGTGTTTCTGTTTGCAGGAAACCCACAACTTTAGAGGCTGTCTTTGAGGGGGTGACTAGAGGAGCTGTTGGTGCAGACATTTTTATTAGTGGTTGATAACTGTCAGTGGTTGACTGGGCCGTGGAGGAGTCCTCGCGGGTCGGAGCTCCAGTTTCTGCAGCTGTTAAAACTAAAAACACAGAGTAAAAAAAATCCAAAATGCTTTAGTTCACTGGGTATGACTGATGATAAAAATTCCCATCAACAAATATTGTTTATGATGTTTAACTTTTCTCTGGTGATTGCTGTTCATTATCAGCATTTGAGCTCCTCATATTTCCAGCCCCAATTATAAAAAGCATTGAAAAATTAATAAATCAAAATTAAGAACCCAAAAATAAGTTGTACCTCTTTGTCTCTGGGGAAAAAAGTGACTGAAGACTTTAACAAAAAAAAGCAAATAATTTAGTGTAATTGTAAGCCTGAATTCACTGAACTAAACCAGAAAATTATTTTGTTAAGTAGTGCTATATAATTTTCAAAAACTTTCATGGTACAGTCGAAACCGCTTAAGTCGACGGCGTTGGGGTATGAAAAATGGCATCGACATAACCGATGATCGAGTTAAAGCGAAAACCAATATGGCGGCAAAATATTAACATGCGCTTGAAATTTCTTTATGTACGTGTTGTGCGTTAATTAGTGATGGTACGATTAATCAGAATCGTATTGGAATATCGGGGCCCTATTTCTTCACTCTTTCTTAAGGTTAAGACCGTTCGTTTTTAAAGACCGTTTAAGTTTAATTATAACGCCGTTTTGAGGTGATTCCCAGATTGAGCGATACTGTGCCTTCGAAGCCACTTGCTTTATTTTCCTTACAAGCTACACAAATAAGTAACCTACACATCCCCTCATTGTCCCCGAACCATTCTCTTCCTAATCATCTTCTTTGGGTCCGTCCCATCAGCTTACAATGGTCTATCGTGACCTATATAATGACTCATGACAAAGCGAACTCTTCTCTATATAAACGTACACAAATAAATTAGGTACTCCTTTTGAACTTTTGAACCTTCAACTTTGACATATTTTAATTAATTCTAACCAATAGTTAAATGGCTTTTGCACACGGCCACTTCTTATGAATGAAACAATGAGAACAAAGCAGTAGTACAGTACATGTAATAGTCAAAATGAGGTTGAAGGATGAATGGTTGCCAATGACAACAAGTCTGCACACGGTACATTTTATTATTCCATATGATCCCCTCAGCTTACAATGGACTATTAGAATTCCTTCGGTAACTTGATGCTAATAGGACTAACCAACAACAATGGTGTGGGAGATTGAGAGTGGGGGTGGGTAAACTGTCTGTAGTCTGTTATATTATATATTTTAAAATCTGGGGAGCCTTGTTTACAGTAAGCAGCCTATGATTTTGGTATCGTTCCATCACTAGCGTTAATAAATGATAATGTTCATGCACGTGTTTTTGGAGTTTTTTTTTAACACAACAGCATTGCCGTTATTTGTTTGATGAAGCTATCGGCATGCTATAAAATTGTACATACATGTTTGCTAACAACAAAAGGTATATGTGCACCAACTGACAGCAGAAATTTACAAATTTAAAATAAAAACCAACGTCGATTATCGATAAAAACTAAGAATTTCAAAAGCCGGCGATTACCATAGTACCAGAAGCTACACAGCGCTGAGAGCAAAACGCAAGTGGGATGTGACGTCACCAGCAGACCCTGGTGAGGCAGAAACTTGGTCCATTCCATTGGTTATAAAAAAATCATAGCTAACATTTTCAAAAGCTGGCGATTGGTCATGGGGATCGCGATAACCAATGTTAAGTGGCAAATTTGACCCTTTTTTGTGCTCGTGTTATGAGGTTTCGGCGACTTTAAAAAATCGAATTAAACGACGAGAAAATGCTAAGACAAAGAGAGAATTTGGCGGTTCCAATAAAAAACTTCGACATAATAGGGTGGTCGAGCTAACCGAGCTCGAGGTAAGTGGGTTCGACTGTATTTATCTTGGAAACTTGTTACATTCCTGTCAATTTATAAATCTATGTGTCACAAAATCATTGTCTCCTTTTGTTTTGCTATAGCCCTAAAAACAAGATCTGAGGCCAAACAAAGATAAACAGAATTCTGTAGGTTATTGTAAAAAATAAGATCTTCATATTTGAACTCTTCTTAAAAGAAGTAACATTCACACAACAGGTCATCTAAATGTTACCAAATTAAAGGGTTAAATTTTATATCCCTTCTGTTGAACCCAGAAGTTTGTAGACCACCCCCCCCTTCCTTTAGAAGAAAATACCATAAGCTCATCTGTCCTACCACCACAAGAAGTATATTTCTCTCTTCCCAGTTACCTTAGAGAAGGAGGTAAAAAGTCTTAGGACTCTGATATTTAGTCTGCTAAATATGTATGACTTTTGACTGACAAGTGTACCACAGGTTTTTTTCATCCGTGTATGACCTCCATCTTCCCTGTTACCGTCATCTCCCTCATCCCTTTCCACCCCACCTTTTCATACATCAAAGCAAAGCCTGATCTCAACAAAAAAAAGATGGACTGTTTTTAATTGTTTCATCCCTTCAAACCTAATAAATATTCAGAGTGTTTTAACAAATGCAAGTGTGTAAGTGTGTGAATTATTATCTTAACACATGGCCTGTTTGAGACAAAGTTATTCTGTTCAAAATTAATGTTTGTGATATAAACAAATCTTTTACCTGAGCATTTTTTTCTTTTGCAAATGCTATGAGAGAGGTAGAAAAAAATATTTTACGCCTACAAATTAAGTTGAGGGCCCATCCCCATCCCATGCATGAAAGGACCAACCTACCCATCTCCCCC
>MUZC01003371.1:228180-239502 GCA_002072015.1 Radix auricularia
AAAAAAATTAAGATAAAACGACAAATAGAGAGAGAGAGAGAGAAAGAGAGAGATGTGTAAAGAACCAAATTAGCGTAAAAATCCAGACTAACTCCTAAGCCTCTTCCTCGCCCTACAATAACAACAAATCGTATTCTTTCCACCACGCACCCGAAACATAAAAGCAGTTAATGACATTCAAAGTATTTCAAATATAGAAAACAATTCCTTACCCCATGAAAATTTTTTTTTTAAAAATACTGAATAACTTATAATATTATTTTTTATGGGCCCGCGTTTGTAAGCGCAAAACAGCTAATGAACATCAATGTTCTCTCTAAGGTTTGCCGGTTGTTGTGCTAAATAAAAAAAAAACAACTATTGTGCAAAGTTTAACAGTTTACCATTTTTAGTGTGCAAAAATTTTGGTATCTCACAAAAATACATGCATCCATTGGATCAATATACTTAAAGCGAAAAAAAAATTGTTAAAATAAAAAAAAATATAGCAGATTATAATTAAATAAACAAGAATTATAAGTAATATAAGTATATACTTCTGTTCCACTGAACAGAAATATAAAATTATATGTTCATCAAGTAACCAAATTCCAACATACCCATATGCCGCTAATCTATTCTGGGGCACTCTGGTGTCTGTCTGTCAACAAGTTCCATATTTATAGACTTTGTCAAGGTTGATTTGATGTCCGTCATTCTGACAAGATTTAATCCTCATAAGCAAGTCTACATTTAACTCTTACAACATATTTCTAGATTATAATTTTCTAGAATTCATTAGGCTAAATCCACGTTCGCAATCAGCAAGAAACTTAGCACAAATATCCAACAGGATGGCAATGTCGCTGAAGTATTCTTCAGTCATGACAAACTAAATCACCTCATCGAAAGTCTGAATCAACCCACATTTTATTTTTTCTTCGAGCACAAATCTTAAATTACCATACTGATCCATAAAATTCTCCACAATTTCTTCAGAGCTTTTATGAAAACCGGTACTTTGTATTTAGAAACTAGGGCACAACGTTTTTCTTCCTCAAAATTAGAATTTGACGTGTCGACTAACGCTTACAACTCGAATATTCACTAAAGTATCAATTAGCAACCTCTGCAGACCAATGAACATTTTCACCAAGGTGATGTCCTCTTAGGTTATTAATCCTTCCTTTTTACACACCGGTATGCCTTACTAGTCATTACATTTTTCCTTAATTTGGCAAGTTCTCCAAATACTTCATGAATAACACTAAGGAACAGTCAGGAACTGTGGGTCTATGCGCCTCTTTAAACAATATTTATTGACTGGGTCATAATATAAACGTGCCTGCTCTTCACAGTATTCAGTTAGGTCTTGTATGTAACTTTCAACAATGCTTGTAAAGCAAAGTGGCGTGAAAGCCATCTGACTTCACTAGGTGTCCAGGGCAAACTGAGTTGTTATTTCAAAACACTCCTTTCAACACGCTGTCACCCCCAACACCACTCCCGTTGTTTTGATTAAAATATCACACCGGCTTGTTCGTGACATCAAAGTCTCTTTTTTAAGTTGGCGAGTGATATCAAAATCTTTGTTCTGCTCCAAGGCTAGTAACCAATGTCAAATATTTATTGTATTATTTGAAAGGGAGTCTTTGATATTTGTCTGGTATTATCGTTAGACGAAGGAATTGAATGATGTTGCGAAAGTCTGTTTGTAGTGTGTGAGAGATGGAAGATAGATTCTGGACATTTATTCTTGTTTTCTTAATTGAATTTTAACAAAGGCTGCGACGAGTTTCAGGTAGAAATAAAGTCGCTACTAACTTTTCTGACAAAGGCGCAGAAATTCTAATTTTTTACCTATTGAAATTTTCTGCGCGGTAACTCAAAACTTAAAGGGAACATTGATGGGATGGGACCTACGAACCAGACTACCTATATATAAACTTGCATATCTATGCTTGCACGCCTTTAACAAAAATTTTTAAAAAACAAAATATTAACTCAAAGACATAAAATTCATAATTTTTCTCTAAAAATAACAACAAAGAAACCCCCCCCCCCTTTTTTTTTAAATAGAAAAATCATATTACGCCGCCACCCCTCTGTGGTGGAGGAAAGGGGGTGGGATTCGTCCACGATGTCAATACTTCAAAGCTCACTTGGCTTGGTATCTTTAAAAACATAACACATCGCTTCTTTTATGTCCAGCGTTTTGGACGATTTCCCTGGTGCGGCTTGTTTTTTCGCATAAATTGTTTTATTTAGTTTGTGTTTTGGGACTGGGACTGTTTTATTATTGCAAGTTAACTGATATTTTTTAATTATTTTTTTTTTCGCTGTTAACGTATATTCATTGTATTTATTTCTGGATGAAGAACACGTGTCTTCTTTTTTTTCTGACATAAAATCAACACAGTAAAATTTTAGCCTTTGGTGTCACCCCCTAATGGTGTCACCCGGGGCGGCCCGCCCCCGCCCCCCCCTAGCGACGCCACTGCCTGTAGATCGCCCCCAGTTCGGCGTCGTGACTACTGTTTGAATATTTGAATATCCACACGGTCCCTACAGTTCACTGCAGTCAGGTCCTGGTTCACCGCATCCTTTTCTGCCATCCTTTAAACGTGAGCCGTTAAGACTTTTACCACGCTGTCGCCATAGGCTTCGATTTCAGTTTGAATCTCGCTTCGTTGGAGCTCAATGGGACTATCTTTCGTTACCGCCGTATTTTGCAGTGTCAGACGTATTTCAGGTGGCATAGGTCAACGCTTTCATGTGGTCCTCGAGCTGGGACCAGTTGCATTCGTTCCCTGCTCTGTGGTAAGGGGCCTGAGTTTTCTAGTTCGTGGACCGTGTCCATAAAGGATGGTCTCTTCAGTCGTGTCCTGTTTACCCATCGATCTTGCATTTGGTTATAGCAGGATTCGTCATACTCCAACCTACGGTAACGTTCAACCGTGGTCATGATTGCCTTTTCTTGCCTTATCGCCAGGGGTTCTAAGTTTGACATAATTTCTACGGCGGCAGGTGGTGTAGTTCGTAACGCCCCGCATACAAAACGCAGAGCCTGGTTTTGTATTCAGTCCAGACCCTCCAGGGCCGTGCGGCTCGCAAAGGCCTGGACCGGGAGGCTGTAGTCCATAGCTCCCCGCACTACCGAGATAGAACGCTCTTAGTTGTTTTGCATCTGCACCCCAGATCGTTCTTGCAAGTTTCATCACTAAAGACTATTTGGTCGTGGTTTCGGCACACAATTCACGAACATGGTTACCTAGTTGGACTTTTTGGTCCAATCTAATTCCCAAGTGCGTTGGAGTCTGATCCCAACTCAATATATTCGCACATATCTGGAGCACTATCTCGAGCTTCAATGCATTCCTTCCATTCGTGAAAATGATGTGTACCGTTTTCACCAGTCGCCATCGGTTGGCGTACTCTTCGATCCTGTTGAGATAGTTCTGCAGCCGGGTCTGCAGTGTTGACGCCTTTTCCTGAATTCCATATAGCCAGATCGTCAGCAAATCGAAGCAAGTAACAAGGCCAAATCTTCACCTCCATGTCAAAAATTTGCTCTGAGCGGCCCACTGCTCAGTCTGCTCTACACTCTTCACCACTCCCATGCCTAGAATGGCTTTGTCTTTTACTTTAAAAATACAATGGAACCTCATTATACGTCTTTAAATCGGTTCCAGACCCTTTGACGTATACGTAACTTGACGTAAACATACATATTTTTTGCATAAGAAATAGAGGGAAGATCATTAATCTGTTCCCATGGGAAAAAAAGCTTATTGTTATTTACATAATATACATTTACTGACGTGGTTGTTTAAAATAATTTAATCAATGCTTAATACTAAAATACATAAATGAAAAGAACTTCGACTATTTTTTCCTTGTGTTTTCTTGTTATCCAGATCAAAAACAATTCTTCAACATGCTCTAATGTCTCCGATTTTTTTTTTATAATCAATTTCACCCCTTTCGCTTATTTTTGCCTTGGTTTTTACAATCTTACAAATCGTTGATCTCTCCGTTCGGTACGTTACAAGTAAGTCCCAAACATACACACCAATTTCATCCTTTACAACTCCATGGTGATCCTAATAATTTTTAAGTGACTTGGCTCCTCTCATTAACTTTCTTGGAACTCATGTTAAGTGAATATTCTAGGGCTGCGGAAACTAACAATAAACCAAACCAGTTAATAACTAACAATTTTAATCGATAAAATGTAATTTGATCGACTAAAACACTTTATTAAAATATAAGAAAATATTTCTTTTTTTTTTTTCAATTTATTTATAATTTATATTTTTTTGTTACTTACATGATAAAATTTTCCCTGGCATTATTATCATTATTATTTAAACGTGCATTCGTAAACATAAAGGTTTTTATTCCTTATTTCTTGCATAGTAGAACAAATTTGCTGTGTTATGTCACAAAATTTGGGAATTAGAGAATTACCGTGACTTAACCGATTTTGCGAAATGATGAAATGCGATTTAACGGGAACTATATATGCGGTATGAAAATATAATAGGGCTGCAAAAATTATCTATTAATTTCTCGATTAATCGGTATTTTTTAATCGATTTATCGGGTGCTACAAAGAGAATGAGTGAACTGCATATGTAAAACCTCATTAGCGCCCACCCCACGTTTTTAGACTTTTTTAAAGTTATATTAAATCAAAGTACTTAAACTTATAAATTTTAATTTATATTATTCTTTTTAGTCCACTTATAACAACATGTTTTTTTATATTTTTTAATTTTTTTTTTTTTAAATTAAATCTTTATTTTTTTATTATTATTTTTTTTAACCTCTATTTTAGTTTTTAGCTTTACACCCATCCAACGCTTTTGTTGCACATAGGCAACAAGAACTATAACTCTTTTAAATCAAGAAGCAAGGAGTATAACTCCTTTCTCCCTTCGTGCAGCCTTCGCCGATTACTTCAAGTTGTAATTATTTTGCTTTCTAAACTTTATAGATAGCTTCTGACTCATTTAAAATACGTATTCAATTACACTTTACACATTCTTGATAACAAGTACAAGGCATACATTTATCAATTTAAACTATCCGATTCAAAGCAGTGGCGAATGAAATTTAATTTTATAAATAAAGTTAAACTTTAACGGCGAATAAAATTTATGTACTTAGTTACATAGCGTCGTTGTAGTCATGTAGTTGTAGGCAGTCCGTAGTGACTAGTAAATACTGAACTGCGTTGTACCTGAGGCAAAAGAGCAGTGCATCCATGGTTACAAGATACACCAATTAACCAGCTCACACTCATCCATTATTTTTTAGGATGTGGCTAGCGCTACGACAATTTTGTCGTAGCGGCAGCCGACCCGGTCGGATGTTGCTAGCGTTACGACATGTCGTAGCGCAGTCAGGAAACTAGTGCTACGACATGTCGTAACAGCAGACGATCCGGTCGGATGTTGCTAGCGTTACGACAAGATTGTCGTAGCAGTAGCAGCAGACGAACCGGTCGGATGTTGCTAGCGTTACGACATGTCGTAGCGCTAGTCAGGAAACTAGTGCTACGACATACGCAACTTCTGCTACGACTAGTTTTAGTCACTCTTTGCAGTAAACACCTGGAACTGGAAAGAATTAAATCTTAAGAAACTCTTCTGTAAATTGTAAACGCATAAATATATTAAAATACGACATTATTTGTGTGTGTATTAATTCTAAAATCTAAATTTATTTAAATAAATTTTTAAAATAGATTTTGATTTAATTTAAGTATTGGTCTACCGATTATAAGAATATCAGCCGATTTTGCTATACTATAGTATACTTGTGTAAGTGATGCCGATAAATTAAAATTTAGAGTATACCGTAAAGCCTAAAGCCGTAAATGAAAATCCGCAAGCAACTGATTCGCGCATAATCGCAAGAATGTAGGCCTAAAATAATTCGTTTCGTGTGGAATAATAAAATGTGCCGTGTGCAGACATTTCACAGGAAACCATTCCATTCATCCTTCTACATCATTTTCACTCTATTACTAATACTATTACTATTGAGGGGGGGGGGCAGGTAATAACAACCGCACAGGCCTCCTCGTTTACTCGCCTTTTTNAGTAACAGTAATGGTTTATAGTCATTTTTTAAACTCTTGCCTCACCTTTTTCGTTCGTGATGCCGACTGAGTGTCAACTTGCGAATCAAAAAGAAAAAAATAATATTAGCATACTTAAATACAGTTTTAGTCGTAACTGTAAGTAAGCACATAACACATTTTTACGACTGTCGTAGCAGCTGACGACCTGACCGGTTGTCGTAACGCTAGCCAAGCATATGTGGATTGGCTAGTGTTACGACTAGTCTAAAATCTAAATATTTTTTATTTTAACAGATTTAGTCAACGTATCTGCTTTTCAGAGTAATAACAAAAATTATTAGCTTAATCATTATGATGTTTAAAAAAAAAAAAATTAAATTTAAATAAAAAAAAAAAACATGACGGCGGCGGGATTCGATCCCGCTATCACTAGTGTCGTATTATTGCAGAGTAACCCGACTATCACTTGAGCTAGCCAAGCTGCTGAGAACTAGCAATTTTTTAAAATTATAGCTGTTTTTCATTTAATGGCTCAATCTAGATTTTCTTTTAAACCTTTAAAATTCATTAATAAGCTTATCTAGTAATTATGATATTTCATTATGAGAATTATGGTTTAGTATTTAAGAATTAGTAATAGCATATTTGAAAATACAAAAAATTGTTTACGACATGTCGTAACTTGTCGTAACGGCAGACAACCCGGTCGGATGTTGCTGGCGTTACGACATGTCGTAGCACCAGCCACATCCGCGCGGGTTGTCTGCCGTTACTTTGTCGTAGCAGTAGACACTCCGTATTTTTTAAATATTTCTTGGTAATTAATACTAATACAGCATACTTAGAACTAAGATCACCGAGAACTTACTTACTAATACTATTACTATTACTAATACTAATGTACGTTACAAATGTTAGTTACTTGAACATTGAAACTGTTAGTTTAGTTAATTAATTGTTATTACATTTACTATTTACTGTTTGTAACGGGATAACGTACATTGTACAATACTAATACTATACTATAGTTATACTGACTGAACACTGCACTGTGCTGACACTTAACAGTGTTGTACCGAATGTGATGTATTAAGTAAGTATTATTATTATGATTATGCATGTCTGATATCTATAACTATATTTAATTAAATTTATATAATATATACTATTTTATTCAACTATTCACTTACGACACTTAGACTAAGTCTTAGTCATAGTCATAGTCATAAACCTAAGCCTAAACTAAGACTAAATTAACCTTACTTTCTAATATTTATTTTAAGCATCAAGCATATTTTACAACTTACAACTATTAACTAAGGCTTAGTAAGTTCTAAGGCTAAGGCCTAGCCCTAGCTTCACTACTAGCATAATATGAAATGAAGGCAAATACTATTACTAAGTCTAAGACTAAGACTATAACTCAAAATTTCTTAAAACACCAACTCAAGATTTATTAAATCACCTTCCTACTGTCATTATTTTTTATTTTAATGAAAGAACATTGATTTACCTGGTCATGGTCTTCAGATAAATAAGCTTTTTTTTGTATAAGCATATTAATTAATAACTTATTCTTTTTACAGCTGTTATGTTTAAAGCATTTAGAAAAATGTCTCAACCAATCATCCTCTGCACTGGTAACAAGAATAAGTTGAAAGAAATTATTGATATATTTGGTGAGGATTTCCCTTACAAGGTGAGCTGTACATATAAATATAACACGGCCAGCTTTAGACTTAGGCACAGTGCCGTTTTAATGTATAGGCCCTTTGGGCATTTGCCTGGGGGCCAACGAGCCTAGGGGCCCCATGGGGAATATGTTTATTTATATATATTATTTATATTTTTTTTTTATTCCTGGGGGAGGGGGGGACACACTATTTCTTTGCAGAGGGGCCCACCACTATTTCATTGCCCAGTGGCCCAAAATGGTGTAATGTCTGCTCGACATAGGAAAACTAGGCAGCGCCTAGGGCCTCCGATCAGTAACACCATTATATGGGGCCTTGCACAAGAATTTTTTTAATATATTTATTTTTTATTTTTCTGTTATATTCAGGGCCAACAAATTAACTTTGCTTAGGCGCTCCAATTCCCTTAGGCCGCCCTGAATATAGGTAGGGATTAGCACTCAGTTGGCTGAAAATGTTTCAGCTGTCATTACAAAATTTAAAAAGTGACATTTGAGAACAACAGCTCCTAGGGGTACCTCCTTCTTAGCCACATAAGGGATGGAGACAAGGTTATAAAGAAGATTATTGCACATAGAATATAATAATATATACATTCTTCTCTCTCTTTCCTGCTCTCTCTCCAGCCATCCAACTTACTTTAAAAATTTCATAATCAATTAGTCATAGTAGTTTTTGTAAGGGGCTATTTCTTTTAAGCTTGGTGTTGAATCCATTTATTATACATACACTAAACAAGGTTTTTTGTGGGGTTTTTTTTTTTTTGGCTTGTGAAAATTAATTGAAAATGTCTAGGATTTCGCAAACCCTCAACACTCATCAGTGAAATTATGATCAGAGTATTGATTGTGGGGCCTTAAGGTATAGATGAAGAAGAGGATACTCTGTTACTACTCATTAACAGTGCTTTTTTTCCAGCGGAACTCACCAAAATGGCTTTCCGGCATCATTTTTCCCTCATACTATTTTATTACCGCCTTGAATGCTTTTTCACGTTGCGTCCCTGTATCTTTTTTCATGCGTTCTGGTACTTTTTTTTAGAAAAAAAGCACTGCTCATTAAAAATATTTTTTCTACTACGAATCATTCATTCAATCCTGCAATTGATCCAATCAATTTAAATGAAGTGTAGTGCATTACTTCTTGAATTCAAATCTAATCAATTATACATTTTATTAATAATAATAGAAAATTGATTACTTAATGACCATCATTGCTTATTTTATTACTAATTTCTGTACTTAACAAAAAATTTACCTTAGGTGGAAAATCAAGATATTGATCTCCCAGAATATCAAGGAGAACCCGAAGACATAGCTAGAGCCAAGTGTGAACTTGCTGCCCAGCATGTGAAAGGACCCGTCTTGGTGGAAGATGTTAGTTTATGTTTCAATGCACTTGGAGGCATGCCAGGCCCTTATATTAAGTGGTTTTTACTGAAAATTGGACCTGAAGGTAAATAAGATATAAGCTGAACAATTATTTATTGATTTATATTTTTCTGCCATGCTCATTAGTCATTAAATTTTTTTAAACTATCCAAAATAAAAATTTTCTTTGGTAATACATTTGCAGAAAAACTCCTGTATTAATATTACTGCAGGTATTCTTGTTATTGGAAGTACTTTAAAGGTATTTGTACAACCAACGTTTGACATTATTTGTCTTTCTTGCTTTTTATTTATACATTTCAGCTTATTAATCAGTACAAGCTTTTATTAAACTTTACTTTTAGTTGTTATCAATCCTTGACCATTGCATGTTACATGAAAGTTTATCACATTTTATCCTTGTTGGTTAATTTACAACACTGCTTGTCCTTGTCAAATGTTTAAATTTGATTTTTTTTCCACCCTCTTCTTCATCTGCCAATCACTTGGAATTTTCATACACCTATTTTGGGAAAATAAATGTTGAAGAATTTTTTAAATTTTAATTTTTTAAAAATATACTTTTTATTGGATTCAACAATTTATCTTTTGATTGAATTTGAAATATACCAATAATTTCATCCAAATTCTTGACCTTGTTGCTTTCAACTGGCAAGAGGAGAAAACATGAATTGTTCCCTGGTATATTGCAAAAAAGTAATTTTTAATTACCATAGTTGCAAAGCTCCTCCTAGGCCTGAAGCCACAGACACACAGATCATGATCAATTATTGAAATTGTTGACTTAATTAGGAAATGGGCAAAGATCCCTAATTCTTCTGAGAGAGAGGATCATACTCATTTGTTCTTTTTGAAACCTATTCTTGTGACACCTTGCCAGAGGCGTCACTAGGGTTGGTGTCACCCGGGGCGGTAGCTCATGGTGTCACCCGGGGCGGTGGCTCATGGTGTCACCCCCTCATGATTTAACCCATAGAACTCCTCCGAGTTTTCCAGTGCCAAATAACGGTAATATATAGAAGTTTACAGTATGGTGTCACTCACCCTGATGGTGTCACCCGGGGCGGCCCCCCCACACCGCACCCCCCCTAGCGACGCCACTGCACCTTGCTCTGATTATTGAGATCTCTCTCTCTAGTGCCCACCTGCCATGACTAAACACTGCTGGAACCCAGTTCTTTTGGCATGGTCCTCAAACACGACCCGTGCTGGGGAATATATGTGGTGATGCGGCACCTTGTGTTTAACTGAGTACTGTTATTAAACTGACTCAAGCCAACGCTGTTGAATTTTTCATCTGGGTTGTGTCATCCTTGTGAGGGTGTCACCAGGTGCTGTCCACTCTTTTTACATCCTGCCAGTAACATCGACAAGAGCAGATCTTGATTTACTTTTATCTCAGAATTTACTATTATTTTCTCAAAGTAGTAACAAAATGAGGGGTGAGACTGCAATCAGGCTTATAAAAAAAGTAAATGAAAAAGACGTAAACAGGGTAAGGGTTAGCCTGACAGTACATAACAAAACAGCGTCAGGCTAACCCTTACCCTGTTTACGTCTTTTTCATTTACTTTCCTCAAGAGTATGAGCTGCTAACTGTTAGATTAATAGAAAATTTAGTTGTCTGTTTCCAATTATCATTTTATAATACACGAGACAGTATCATTCATTAACATTGTTTTACAAAAAGATGATAAAGCTTCACCAATGTATTTTAATTCATTTCTCAGGCCTGTACAAGATGCTTGAAAGTTATGAAGACAAAACTGCCTATGCTCAATGCATATTTGCATACAGTTCGGGGGAGGAAGGAGCTGAAGTTCAAATATTTGATGGCCGATGTAACGGTACCGTCGTCTCCCCTCGTGGGCCCACACACTTTGGTTGGGACCCTATATTCCAACCAGATGGCTACACAGAGACCTATGCTGAGATGGATAAGACAACAAAAAATGGAATATCCCACAGGTCAAAGGCGATAGCAGCTGTTAAAGAATTTTTATTAAATTTAAAACAATAAAGTTTTTTTTAGTTTTTGAAACATTATTTTATTTGTTTTTATTACAGTAGACAACCATTAAAAGTTTTCAAAATACTGAAGTTTTTAAATCTTATGTGTCTAGGGATGTTGCTGTTAGGGATGGCAAATATTCTAATCGCCCCCCCC
>MUZC01003371.1:239520-266401 GCA_002072015.1 Radix auricularia
ACCCACCCTTCCACTCAAAAGGAACCAACTCATCTGCTAGATGAGAATTCTCCCCCTTCCTATATAAGGATAGACTGCCCCCTCCTCCACCCACCTTTCTATGACAATAAGGCATTCAACAAGAACAATATGTTATTGTTTTATTTTTTTAAAAAGGTATCTTAACAAGTGGATTGTTATAACGGAGCTCTTTATTTCATTCAATCAGTAACGGGTGTGGGGGGGGGGGGATGAGTGGCTCTCATGCAGTTGTTTTTACTCATTTACTTGAACATTTTTCATACATGGAACCTAAAGTAAAGTTTTCTATGTCTTAAGCCCTGGGCTGTCTCACGGCTTTTATTGCTGCAGCCATGAGCCCTCATTTTGATTAAATCCTCATTTACATTTATGAAGATTGTTTGAAATCAAAACAAAGGAAATGTTGAAACTCCTGACGAGAAAAAAATTGGACCCAATACGTGAATGGCGGATTGACGTCTGTTTCTATAACAGTATACTGCATATAAATTTATAAACAATTTAAAATATTCAAATAACAATTTATATGTGCTTGTTCTTGCATACGGAATAAGAAAAGTGTTGTCATACTTATGTCTACCTTATATATTACAGAATCTCATTCTATTCATAAGATTATTGCGTCCTTCGCTTTTCCGTGGTTTTTGTCTTGTCTTGCATTTTTATTAAAGTTTAAAATGTTTATAGTGTATTGCTGGTTTGATCGGGGAAAACTCCCTAGCTGTCGTATTATCCTCCCACTCCTGGTACCACTTTTCCCTGAAGTGGTAAATTAGCCAGAACTTTGCCCCGAGATAGGTAACTGGGACATCCAGTTGGGGTTGGGCTCCTCCAGCTTTTGCCAGGGAGTCTGCCTTTTCATTAACTTCGACATTCACGTGGCCTGGGATCCACTGCACTGTTACCTTACATCCAAGTCTTTCGAGCTTACACACGCCTTCCAAGATGACATCGACTAAGTGGGTGCTACGTTTTTCGGACAGCAGGACATCGAGAGCTGACCTCGGGACGCAGAACAAGACCGTGTCAAAACCTACAATGTCCGACCCTTGCAGTCGGAATGGAAGGTGTTGCCGGAAGTCGGTAGCGACCACAGACCTATCCTCTTAAAAATTGATAATGGGATGGTGAAGGCACGCTTTGCAATGAGACATTGGCTGTTCGGCAAAGCCGACTGGAAAAGAAAGAGTGCATACTAATCCATTCACTAACTCTAACAAATATGTTTCTGCTCATTAACATGCACAATACCAGTTTCTGTGTACGGCTTGCAAACCCTGACGCTTCAAATTTAGACTTGAGTCTGCAGCTCCACTTAATACACTATCAATACAATGGGAATGGCAGCTCCACTTAATACACTATCAATACAATGGGAATGGCAGCTCCACTTAATACACTATCAATACAATGGGAATGGCAGCTGCACTTATACAATATCTATACAATGTGGATGGGAATGGCAGCTCCACTTCGCGCTACATCAGTATCAATACAATATGCATGGGAATGGCAGCTCCACTTACACACTATCAACACAAAGGGAATGGCAGCTCCACTTATACACTATCAATACAAAGGGAATGGCAGCTCCACTTATACACTATCAATACAAAGGGAATGGCAGCTCCACTTATACACTATCAATACAATGTGGATGGGAATGGCAGCTCCACTTATACACTATCAATACAATGGGAATGGCAGATCCACTTATACACTATCAATACAATGTGGATGGGAATGGCAGCTCCACTTATACACTATCAATACAATGGGAATGGCAGATCCACTTATACAATATCAATACAATGTGGATGGGAATGGCAGCTCCAGTTATACACTATCAATACAAAATGAATGGCAGCTCCACTTATACTTATACACTATAGTATCAATACAATGGGAATGGCAGCTCCACGTACACACTATCAATGCAATGTGGGTGGGAATGGCTACATTTTCTCCACGAACTCTATCTTATCGATCTGTCTGTCCTTTAAAAAAACAAAACAATCACATTGATTATAATGATGCAGGATAAATCTCATTTCAATGAAAAGAGTGAAAAATATAGGCAATTACATTACAGAAGAAACAGGCTTCAATGGACCGCACGTTCCGCCCTATGGGGTATAGTATAGAACTTCAAAGTAATCCAACCTTCCCACCGAGTGATTTGCATCACTGGCGCGTGACCCCAGTCGATAGACTGAGACTGGAGTCCGAGTCGTTCTTGGCGGTCAGTCACGTCTATGGTCGAGGAGAGTGATAAATGGCGTGAGAGCTGGCTGTGTTTGTTTTATTTATTTTCTGTCTTGGAATGGGCCATTAAATGTTACAGCAATGCTGGCTCTCATTTCTACTCCCAGCTTCAGGATGGTAACGTTGGCAGGTAAGAAGAAATCTTGTGTTGTGCTATTGGTATTATTATTCTTTTGTTTACAATAATACAGTAATAAATACTAGCTGTTTATTCTATTCATGATCATGTTTGTGTTATAGTTGCTTTTTTTTTCGCTCTTGATTGTTTGTTAATTTTTATAATTTATAAACATGTTTATTTAAATCACGATTGTGAGGGCTCATTAAAAAAAAAAAAGAAAGAAAAAGGAAGGTGGGGAGGGGGTCGGTTAATCTAAACTTTAGATTCACCGTCAACCATTAGTTGATGTTGCAGTACGTTACTGATGCCATCAGATGTCTTATTATTTTCTCTTTCTGTTTATATTCAATATATATATATTTGTGTGCCAGCCTCTTGAATTTGACGACCCATGGGGTTGGGCGGCCCATGGGGTTGGCCGGGTTGGGCGGCCCATGGGGTTGGGCGGCCCATGAGGTTTGGGCGGCCCATGGGGTTGGGCGGCTCATGGGGTTGGGCGGCCCATGGGGTTGGGCGGCTCTGTGCAGAGGCACAGTTTCCACATGGCTGAGGTAGGGAGATGGTTGTCTTGGCTACTTCCCTGACGTTCACTTTGTACAAATTTTAACCTTAAACAATTGTTTAAAAACCTCAAATAACTCCATGATAATGAATACCGCACTGTGATCAGAGTGTAGCTATTACGGTTAATGAATACAAACAATTATGAAATGATGTCAGTAGTGGTCGGCTAATTAATTATCCATCGGGATCCACAGGAACAATATTGAAGGAGATTACTTTTTTTAAAAAAAATCTATGTTTGCAAATAATTTGCAGAATGTTATTCAATTTACGGGTAAATCCCTATTGTCTTGTAGATCATCGCAAAGGACATCAAGTGCGCATGCAGTAACTTCTTGTTGTTGAACGGGCTCGCCATGCGTAAAAAAAACGTGAGGAACAACATTTTCCTAGAGTTTAGACCTTAGATTCTTGTACTAGAAAGTCTTCATAACTGCATCCGTTTTAATGGTTTTAGTAGGCGCCCATGAACAATTTGTATATAGTAAAAGTGTTGATAAAAACATGCTATGGAGAAACATCGGCACCTTCGAGAATCTATTCAGTAAGCTTGGGTTCAAAACCTCGGTTAAGACGCATGACTTAAGTTAAAATTAGCACTTATTGAACCCTGACATAAATTTTAAAAATAACAATAACACGCCAATGTAATAAAAATAAATATACCGCAATTTTTTCAACGTGCGGATTTAAGAGTTTGATAACTGGAATAAGAAATTGAACAAAACGTTTCCCTCTCATTAATATTTAGAAAAGCATTAAGTTATTTGGACTTCTGTCAAAAAATAATTTACAATTTGTTTAGGGGCCGTCCAAAAAGTACGCCACGCTCAAGAGGGGGGGGGATTTGGGATTTGGTGTAAAAAAGTGTGACAGTTTGTGACAGAGGGAGTGGGGTACGACAACGTGTGGCGTAACGGTGTTTCATGTTAAATTTTAATTATTTTGTTCATAAACAAATTTTTGATCGAAATTGTGACGTACTTTGGGGAGATTTGTGACCGGGGGGGGGGGATGTTAAAATGGTCAAAAATAGCGAGACGTTCTGGACAACCCCTTATAAAATTAAATGTCATCCAGCTTTAAAAAGATTTGGATTATTTATTTTTTTATATTGAATTTTTAAAATATATTTTTTTTGTTTGAAGTACAAAGCTTTCTGCCCTTTCAACCCGTTTTTCTTAGAAAGACAAAAAATAAAATTATCAGGCTGTGGTCTCCTAACAAAAAGTTTGAAACCATTGATAGGCTACAAAAAAATACATTGAGAGCGAGTATAATTTTAAGTCGTCACAAACGAATGAAATTATATATATATATAATCTTTGACGAAGGCAAGTACATGAGTATCGACAATTATTATAATTACGTGATCATAAAAACAAAACAAAAAACTGTAGCCATTAAATTTCAAGCATAAATCGATATCACTGATATCCCCAGACGTAACTTCTCTGTAGACGAAGACATGAACTGGCTTGAAAGAAACTCAACATTTTCAATCGATGCTGTGGCCAAGGCAAATGTCGTCGCCAATAGTGTAACATTCAAGACAATAGTCTTCCCAGAGCTCAAGTACGATAGTGTATTATCATTGAATTTGTATCATTGTTTAATTACCACTTAGATCTAATAGATTCTTTTTTTTAAAAAAAAGGAAAGCAAGAAACTGCAGAACTAAAGCTGTAGTGGAAATGAAAGGAAATAATGCATGGCAAAATTTTATACAAGAAAAACAAATTTGTAATTCACAACTCTGCGAATTGCGTCGCTCTTGCTAATATTGCTAAACTTGGTGCGCAGAAGGATGTGAGCGCTAGTGCTAGGGCAGTCCTCCGAATCCCGGTGCCAAATTATTTTGTGTGTGTTATCACGTAGATCATCATCATCAGCACATAGATATGCTTAGTTAATTACGGAAGCGTCTCGGTTATAATAATTAACACCTGTGATATGTGCTATCAATAAATAATATACTATGATGTACTATACGTCCTCTTATTAGAGTGAAATAATTAGGGACCGGGATTCGGAGGATTGCCGAGTGCTAGAGATAGTGTGTTATAGCGTAGAGACGTGTAAAAGGTTATGATGGTGTGCATGGTGCGCAAGCTAAATATATACGATGTGCCATTGAAGTACGTTACACTTACACGCATGAATTCCTTGTACAAAGTGAATCAACTATTATTTTTCGTTGGCTCAGGATCAGTCCTTGCCCAACAATCAGTCGAAGCCAGTTGCACCAGGGGCTGCCACTCTATCAACAGCATCTGAAACAGAGGGCAAACAATCGCAACGATGTCCTGTACTCTACGACATGTCACGGAGGTCGCCCACGTGTGACACAAACCAGCTCGAGACCAAGTAACTGCAGACCAGATTCACAGGTTATGGTATGTAGTATGTGTTGCAGGTTCACCCCTAAGTCTCTGGACTTTAAAGTATATCATACTATTATTATTATTTTAAATTAAGATGTACTTTTTCAACATATATTTTGTTTGTTTGTTTGTATTCACGAATGAATGGGAACCCCTGCAGTAGAATGATAATTTACCGAGGACCCCGAAGTTCATCTTTTGGAATCCATAACAATAGACTGATAATTTACCGAGAACCGCTGATTTTACATTTGTGAATCACTGAAATAGAATGTCCATTTACCGAGGACTTTACTCTGCTCACATTTTTTTTATTTATCTAATTTTTTTATAAGGCGGAGAAAGAAGCAGATTTCCAAAGACATGTGAAGAAGGGCATTTCCCAGAGCTACTCTCTACCCATACTGCCTAAAGAATTCACAACAGATTTCGTCACATCCTGGGTGACGCATGGGTCAGACAGACAGGGACTTAACAATTGTATGTTTGTCTCGGACGATTGCAAATAAATTGATGCTTTAAAAAAATCGATCATGACTGAAATTCGATAAGTTGTATTTTCAAATCGATATCATGTTTTTTAATAAAAAATATCAATTATGTGAGTTTGTTGGGAAACATTCTAGTGAAGAGTGAAATAAGATAAAAGGGCGTCTTATAACATCAGTATTTATTGTTTAACTGAACATCGAAACGATTTTAAAATAAAATTTAACATGTAAAACATGCACAGACTTGTTTAAGTGGTTTTTGTTGTTGTTTTTAAAAAAAAAAAACAAAAAAAAAACTTTTTAACTATGAGACAAAAATTATCTTGAAAATTGATATTTTAATTGGTAATGTTTATTTTGAATTGTGATTTTAAAAAAAATGTTTTATCATTTCTGAGTTATATAATTTGTCATCCCATGGCTGACAAGGTTTACCAAGACATATTTCTTTCTCCCACAACTAGATGAGATCAATAAACTTATGCACGAAAAAAACAAGAAAAAAAACATGTTAAGCTCATTAATTTCTAAATAGATAGCTCGGTGACTATTTTTTTTTCCATTTGTGATTACGTTTAGCTCAGAGTACAGAAGTAGATAAAACGCATTCTTTTTGTAAGTAAATGTTGCAGAAGGTTACTGACTACTTAGACTAAAATCAATGTTCCCTCTATGGTTCTTAGGTCCGTGTGCAAAATATTAAAAAAAATAAAATAAAAAAAATAAAAAAAACTTGTGTGCACAGTTGCTTAACATCTATTTTGTTTGTGCAATATTTAACCAAATTTTTGGCGCGATAATTCTTAACTGCCTCGCGGCGTCGGTCAGATATGTGCACGCGAATAAACGTTTCTTTTTAACTAGGGGGTTGTGGTAATACAATAACTAGTTTCTTGATATATTTTAAATTTGAACTAATTATAGAATCAAGTTATTTTAACATGGACATTAAATGGAGGGAGGTAATAATTAGTGTTGTTAAGGAGACGTTTTGATTTTATAAAATAGGGAGTCACCTCCCCTTTTAAACACATGGCGGCATACTGTTTAAAAATACATGTACATGTAGTTCGTTTTTTCTTCTCTTTATTTTACCTTTTTTTTTTGTTAGGGATTTGTCATAAAGAAACAGTTAATCATTGAAATCTGTCTCATGAACTGAAATTTAAATGGTTTTGACTATGGTTGAAAGTATTCAATTTTATTGTCAGTTTTGTTAGCTGAAAGGAAATAAATTTGCACCTGCCTTAGATAAAAATAGCTCCCCCGGAAACACTTTGTTACCGTCAAAAACAAACGATGGGGAGATGGAAGGGGAAAAAAGCAAAGGTAAGTTATTTCCTGAAGTTTAAAATAATGACTTCTATAATCAGAGTGATATTAACTTTACACTATCTGTTAAAAATTAAAAGGAAACATTAAAATTTCTATTAACTTTCATAAATAAATATAAGAACTTCTTAAGAAGGGTATTAAAAGTTTAGACCAAGAACCGTAAACACGTCACTTGGACTTGGACGAAGCTGTCTGTCACAGTAGTCAGTAGTCACTTTAAGCGCTTAACACCACAGTGCCCAAATCTTAAGTAACTCGGCGTCCACTTTGACTTCGTTACCGATCCTGAAGAACATTGATAACAATGTACATTTTTGCCACATCGGATATAATATGATATACATTACAATTCATTTAATTTTTTTTTAAAATTCCAGACTTACTCATACTCTATTTTGTATTACTATTAATCGATTAAGTGTGTTAAGTGTGAAATTAAAATTGTTAAGTATAGTGTAGTTTCGGACAGGTAAATTAAGAGTATATTCTAATTCTATGACTGATAAGAGTCTATTAGTATTAAATTTATTTCTATACTATTCAATAATAACTATTCTCACCTAAACTAGGACACGTAGTAGTAGTAAGTAAGTAGTAGCCAGTCTATCATAGTCTAGGAGAATGAAATATTTCATTAGAGTTGTGAAATAAGCTTTACTTTCGTTACTTTCTATATAATATCTAAATTATAAACATGTTGCCATGCTATAATTAATAATTGTATTCGTATTGTTTTCTGTATTCATAATCTTTTTGATTCAAGTCAATGAAAATAATTACTATTACTACACTAAATTACAATTACTCTGTTGATACTTGCACGTATAATTGGTAGTAAAACCGACTAATTAAACTAATTACTTGTAAGCATTAATAATAATAATATCTTGAAATATAGGCAATAGGCCTAAATATTTTCATTCATTCATCAAAGTCTGGTCATATTAATTTAACAAACCCATTATCATTAGCATCATGACACTATTAAATTTAAACATTAACATCTTGTAATTAAATTAGAGATATACTTTCGTAATTCTTATTTTGTTACATTATAAAATCATTGTTCAGTATTTTGCACTATCTTTTGTATATTAAATTATTATGATTGAACCTAGAAAAACTTATTATATTATTAATATTGGTTTATTCAATTTATTTTCAAATAATTCAGTTAGCTTGATTTTAACATATTAGGCCCATAAAATAATAAGAGCATATTTTATTATTAAAATATAGGGCTTGGAGTAGGAGAAGAGAGTGTTGGAAAGTAAAGCCAAATTTATATTTCTTGAAATTATATTTATATCTAAGGAAATATAAACGTAAAGCTTGTGGAAAGGGGGGGGGGAGCATTTCTACAAGTACATTATATTTTTTTTTTACATTTTTCAATTGAAGTAATGTTTCTCAAAATATTAAATGAAAACTTTTTTTTAAAAAATAATTTTTACACCATGTAAACATAAAAGTAAAGATTTGTAAGTCTCCTTTTACAAAATTGAAAGCTCATGTGACTATACAAAAATTGCACACACAAGGATATTATTGAACTCAGAGAAAGGAATTTTTAACTAGCTATAGAGATTGACATGGATGAAAAGGTTTGAAAATAATTTTCTCCTAATTTATGTTGGTTGATCCTGGATGTTGATCATAATTTAATTTTAAAATAATTTTTTAAACACTATATGGCTATATGACTCTTATTGATATTGTCAATATTAAGTTGGCAATTTTATTTTGTAAAGGGTCCATTTATAATTTAAAAGAAAATAAACTACTGAGGAATAGTAAAATATTTGTAGGGAAACTGAATTCTTTTGTTTATTATGCAGATCTTATATCATGGCAATTTAAAAATGTGTAATTCCTTGCATAAAAATTTTAAAATGCCATTCAAATTATAAATCGCAGAGAAATTCAAATTTCGTTTTTAAAACTATGTTGTTGCTTTTTTTTTATTATAAGGGGCCGTCCATAAAGTACGTCACGCTATTTTGGACCATTTTTAACTCCCCCTTCTCCCCTGTCACAAATCTCGGGACCCCCCTTTCCCAAAGTACGTCACATTTTCGAACAAAAATATATTTTTATAACAAAATATATAAAATTTGATATAAACACTGTGACGTCACACATGGCCGGAACCCCCTCCCCCCTATCACAAACTGTCACACTTTCTTACAACCCCCCCCCCCCCCCTCTGGAGTGGGAAGTACTTTATGGACGGCCCTATAATACTTGGTTTTAGATAAACGTTAGTAATATGTTTCATTCGGTTACAAGAATATGAATCCATGTAAAAATTTGATATTTTTTATGCCGCCCTAACAAAACTGTAGGTAGTTAAATTCATTGATAACAATATGATATAGAAAGAGATCACTTCTCCCCACTTCATTTTGACCTACCCCCTCTCCTCTAAACTCCCACCACCAAACCCCCGCCCCCACACACATTTAAAAAAAATAGTTACTAGATGGAACATTTATCCTAACCCAGGGCTCAACACGCCCGGCAAGCAATCTGCTGGTTAAATTGCTCTCACGTAGGTTTCCTTATTCAAGCCAGCATCCCATCAACATACATTTAGTTTTTGGCCTTGATGGAGTCTCTCGTTTATTACCACCTGCTTCAGTCGGTGAAGCTTCAGTGTTGTGTTGGGAACAGTGTGAGATATGGGTACTCATTGGTATATGGAGCTAGAAGAGGGTGGGGGGATAGTGGCTGGTTCACTAAGTGAAGTTTCAGTGTTGTGTTGGGAACAGTGTGAGATATGGGTACTCATTGGTATATGGAGCTAGAAGAGGGTGGGGGGATAGTGGCTGGTTAACTAAGTGAAGCTTCAGTGTTGTGTTGGGAACAGTGTGAGATATAGGTACTCATTGGTATATGGAGCTAGAAGAGGGTGGGGGGATAGTGGCTGGTTAACTAAGTGAAGCTTCAGTGTTGTGTTGGGAACAGTGTGAGATATAGGTACTCAGTGTTATATGGAGCTAGAAGAGGGATAGTGGCTGGTTCCATGAAAAAAAAAATGGGGAAAAAAGTGTGAGGTGGGGTGCATAATTGGAGGGGAAAAAATCTGATAGACTTTCTATTGCAGAAGATTCCTGCGTCCTACGGCCTGGTAAGAACCCACTGACCATGCTTGCCTGATGGCAAGTGATGAGGCTAAGAGGGAAATGTGCAGCGCAATGCACAGCCTCCTTGGTTTTCACAATTAGTGTCAGGTACCCATCCGGAGCTGGGTGGACTCAGGGACACCCTGACTACTGTCAGCTACCCATTGGGAGCTGGGTGGACTCAGGGACACCCTAAATAGTGTCAGGTACCCATTTGTAGCTTGGTGGACTCAGGGACACCCTTACTAGTGTCAGGTACCCATTTGTAGCTTGGTGGACTCAGGGAAACCCTTACTAGTGTCAGGTACCCATTTCTTAGAATTTTTAATCTTTGCTTTTATTTTAGTTTAATAAACTTAAATTTAAAGCTTTTTATTTTTGAAGCTAATTAACGAGGAATTAACCGCCACCCCCCCCTTTACACACAATGTGCCTCCCCGAGCTTGGCTCGTGTTTCATGTACTTTTACTTTTACAACAGAAGCGGCTGTCAAATTTTAAGAATCATTTAAGCTACCACTACTTCAGTGTTACATTATCATACTACTTAAGTACTTTTCAGTACTGTAGCATTGGTATCAAAAGAATTGATATCCAATGAGGAGTTTGAAGTTTTGACGTTTGAAAAGTTCACATGCCTTAGGATAGTTCCTATATAGTTCTGTTATTAATTTCTTATTTGTTTGTTCTTTTATTTCGATAATGAGCTCGACTTTCTTATACATTTTTTTCTTAGAAACTAATGAACGAACAGGAATTTGCCGCCCCTGGCAAAGTGCCTCCCGGGGCATTCCCCCCCCCTTCGCTACCCCACTGGCTGGGTGGACTCAGGGACACCCAAACTAGTGTCAGGTACCCATTCTGTCAAGGACACCTTAACCACGGGAATAAATCCCTGCTTTCGCGGAGATTCGAACTCATGACAATTCGATCGCCAGTCATACGCATGCCGTACCCCAATTCTTATTTGTATTTGTCCGCCCCTGTGTCTAATAGGTTCGCTACTGTATGTTAACTTTCATGGTACTGTGTTGTGGATTAGGTATTGTCGTTTTGTCGGCGGTATGTATGGTGGGGAGGGAGGGAGGGAGGTCGGCGTTGTCCACAATGTCGGTAAGTGGGTTCAGTATTCGCTGTCGGTCCTCTGTGTGGATAGATGGTACTGTAGCTGAGTCGGAAGTATTTATAGTGTGTATACTAGTGTACTTTTTGTGTATGGGGGGTGTTTTACACAGCATCAGTAATGTGAGTGGTACTGGGTTTGGGTGTTTTTTACTTGTTTTATTTATGAGGTTGGTACTGACTTGGCCATATCAATGCCCCCCCCCCCCAACTTTTTTTCAAACATCAGTCGAAGGTTGTGTACTCGCGGTTAAGCGGTCAAACAGGAGGGCTCCCAGAGAGTCACCCAAACACTGAACAGACGTGCTGCAGTGTTCAGTTCGGTGTTTGTTGACCTTACCGCAGACGGATGCTTCTCAGCGCTGTGAGGCCCTTGTGCACATAGGAGAAAATATTTCACTTCGGACCCTTAATAACACTAGCACTATATTCAGCCTTGGGCGTCCACTAAACATGAACAAAAATTATATATTTTTTTCCGTTTGCAATCAGCTTGACTCCCCCTCCCCTTTACACTCCCAAACAGATTATTCATTTAATTGTTGTTTTTATTTTCTGTTTGTTCACAGACGTAGGCTTCTGGTCGACTCGTTCTTTATTTCGTATCGTGTCTTATTATTGCTTACAGTTACAGACTTCCTTCTATCTTGTTTCTCGTATATGTGGGCATTATGGTGCAGTGGTCATCACTGTCTTTATGTCCTACCCGACTCCGTTTCAAAACGTTGCATATGCGCAAGTGACATGCAGATCCGCTCTTAATCGTCGTATTGTCGTGCGTGTCTGTGTCTGAATCACAATATGTGCGCGTATTGATTTTGGTGACGCGCGGTGAGTAAAGAGGGAAAACCCCGGGAGTTGGTCCGGTGTCGTGACGCACTCACTCACTCACGGGACTTTCCTCCCTTTGACTAAGACTATTGATCGATTCCCGAAGCAACGATCGTCAACACAGTGTAACTGACAGATTGATTGCATATTGAGTTATGAGTATTGTCCCGTGACTTTTATCTCAATTATAACCTCATTACCGCCACTCTTGGGTACAAGGGAACCTGTTCACTTTTTTAAAATAAAATTATCTCCTGCTTAAAGACTTGGTTATTTTGTACAGGTGTGTCGTATTCTCTGAGTAGGATTGTTGGTAAAAGTACATCTCGATGGAATTTTCGTATTTTGTTTGTTCTATGTCTGTGGTATGATTAGACATGACGGTGTCTTTGGTCTGGTGTACGCTCATAGCAGGTAACTATCTGGGGATTTGAAATCTAAGTCCATCATTTTCATCTGGAACAACGATTTCATTATTTGATTCAGGGTTTTCGTTATATTCATGCTAAAAGTTCGTCGGAGGAAATAAAATTATCAGGAATTAACTTCATTGCGAATTCTAAATGATGTTAAAAATATTCAGCAAGTAGATTAGCCAGTGACGACGTATTTGCAGTAATTTGCACCCGATATTTTACTCAAAACCGGACCATATCAGAATTTTTCTTTTCGTTCTTAGGTAAAAAAAAATGTTGAGACAAAACTGATTTTTAAATTTGGTCGGTGGGACTTAAATTTTTTTTTAAAAAAATTATGATATTTTCCCGCACTGCTCGGCTTAAAATTTCTTATATTTTGGAGATGATCGCATGAATATGGCTGCGCAAAGAATGAGCGATGTCACAGATGATGTTATTATCATGTTATCATTGGCTAGGAGCCGCTGAACTCACCAATCAAATCGTTTGTAGGACCCTAACTTCAGCCCTATAATGTATTAAAATTAAAATAATTAAAACATCTAATACGCATCTTATACACATTCAGAGGCCTTGCGTTTATCAAATTAAAACGTTAATAATAAAATCATTTTTATAGTCATTAAAACAAATTGATTTTTTTAAAAAAAATGTAATCTTTTATTTTTAAATGACCTAATGGGCTTTTTAATAATTTAAACTTTTCTGGCCAGTCAACCTAAACGTCAACCTCTCCTGTTCCCCATTCAACTGTAGAAATTTAACGTCTCAATTTGTGCACAACTCTCGCATCATACGTCGCTCAGTTGTGTGAAGTGTTAAGCGTTTCATCACCGATCTATACATCGCTAACCCACGGAGCTGGGCTTATTTCATGATGTATGCGTGTCTTCAAATGCACACAGATGTGTGTCATCGTGTAACGATCCATTGTATATATACTGTTGTTCTGTCAAGGAATGTTGGCCAGTCATAGGCCTGTAACACCGCCTATCATTGTGTCGGGAAGTACCACTTCATTTACTATCAAGGATTAGATATTTGGGGATTATTTGAGCGTTGAGCCAGGCCATGTTACGCTGGTGGATGAGTTGTGTCAGAGTTGCGTCCCTTTTGATAATTTGCGATATATAATTTATTTGGTAAACCTTACATGGTCAGAGATATTCATGAATAGTTTGGGACAAACTAAATGAAAGGACTTTTACTCTTCTTGACTTTTTGCTTGTTGGTGGCTTCGCCAAGTTTAAATGATTCCTTTTGATAGCGTTTGACTTGGTTAGCGATGTAGAGGGTCGTTGTTGTTTGTTTTTTTTTTTTGGTTGTTTAAAAAATATATTTTTGGTGTATCTGTGGGGTTGGGGAAGGTATACTTTTATCTACGTAGGTAGTTACATACGCCGGAATTCTTGGGTTTCTATGGGAATTCACTGCTTATTTTTGTTTACCAGCTTATTATCATAGCAGTTATAATTTATAAAAACTGCTCCTTGTTGTTGTTTTTTTTTTAAAACAACAACAATATTTACCCACCCCAAAGAGAAATCAACCATGTGAAAATCAAATCGTGTTTTCAATAATTAGTTAACCAGGCTCCGTCATTCTTCCCTTCGGTCCCCGGCTAAAATACCTTTTATGCCACTTGTGTTATTGCTGGTGCCACAGATCAGATAGTGCCATGCTTGCTCACGTCCTGTTTCCTGTTGTGCGCGCCCGACTTGTTTGGGGTTGAGATTCCCACACGAAAGGTTGCATCCTCCCTGTCTCCCGCTCCCCCCCTTTCTAGTACGCCCATACCGTCTAAAAACTGCTGTCTCGGTCGCCTGCTCCTGCTTTAATGTCACGGCGTGGCATGATTTCATTTGTGCACATTTGCCGACCACAAACATATTAATATTGGTCCAGGCTGATCTTTGCGACTTCGGGCTCGAGATTCGCCGTCTCCTTGGCTTCTGTCGTATTTGTTATTTGCAGGTCGGGTTTTGGTCTGTTTCGCTATTATTTACCTTGTTGGCGATTGGAGAAATCGGTTTATGATAGAATAATGATAGATGTTCTTTTCTTTCAGATTCTTAGATAATATTATTTTATGAAAACCAAAACAAAAAGTTCAGTTTCAACCATCTTATATCGGTCTAAAGCTACGTTCCTGGCACCGTCTTCTTATACAATCCTATAGGACCCAAGATCAATGGTTGGGGCGATAATGTTCACGAATGTTTTTCAAAGCTTTTCTGAGATAGGAAAAAATATCAAATCCGATATATTCACATCAAAGAATGCTCTTGATGTACTCGGACTAACCGTTGTAATATAAATAACACCCGCCCCCTCCGAATAATAAATACGGTGAAAGGAATTATTATGGAAATCTTGTTTAAATCACAGTTTTTTGTAGACGGAGTTTCCTTTACCAGGCCTAGAATATATATAGTTTATAAAGTAGAATGAACTACTTCTTGGGTAGTTCAACACGTTTTTTGTGTTTGTCTTATCTGGTTATACAAAATATGTGACAGAAAGTTACGCTCTGATAGAAGAGCCTATGTATCATTTTTGGTTAACTTGGTTTGGGTAAGTAAACATGAATTTGACTTTTTAATGAAGTGAGTTTGTGTGAAACAATTTTTTTTAAAAAGGCGGGGTGAGGGGGGGTCAATTGCCTCTTGTTTAATGAGCCCGCCTTACTCAAATCACTGTAACATAGTTATTTATAAACAAGTCCATAAAGTACGTCACGCTCCGGGATAAGGGGGGGGGGTGGTGGTAAGAAAGTGTGACAACCTGTGTCTGAGGGAGGGGGGTCATGAAATGAGTGAAGTCAACTGTGTTTAAGATAAAATTTGAATAATTTGTTAATTTTAATACAATTTTTCGAAAGTGTGACNTGAATGGTCAAAAATAGCGTGACGTGCTTTAAGGAGGTCCCCAAGAGTGAAACAACTCTTCATTGGCGGAGACGCGAACAAGCCACTATTGAACATATCCAATTACTGTATTGTATTTCTTCTAGCAATCTTTGTCAACTGATGTCCATTTGCGGTCCGTCCGGGCTACAGAAATTTTTAAGTTCAAATATAAGGTTTTATCATTAACATCTTCATCGGGTTCGTTGGGCGATTCCGAAACTTTGCTCACCGACCTTCCAGTATTTTATTTACAGTTCACGAATACCTAATTGACACAGTCTGATGTCAATCGCCCACATTTCGAACCTTCCAGTAAACACATTTGTTGCTTTACCAACATCCTTAAATGATGTTTTGTTATTTGACTTAAGAGGACGGCCTCGGGCGAGCCTCGACTTTGGACAGAAAACGAAGCCTTTTAACACGTTTGTTTACTTCCTTTTAAAGAAAAGAAAACCCGAAACCGAGCGTTGACCGAGGGGCAAGCGGATTCTCAAACCGATTTCATTTACAACCACCAGTGGATATGGTCAGAGGTTTCAGACCTGATAACGTTGTGCTTCGTTATGAACTTGCATTCGATTGTAACGACTTTTCTTCCATGAGAGAATGCTTCACACCCAGTTTTGTTTTAGTCACGTTACGAGATGATGGATGCCTAGATTTCTGTGAGAAAGTGAAGATGTGGGGGGTGAGGGCGGTATATGAAGGGATTACTTGACAGCCGTTATGTGATGGAGAAGTCAAGGGGAGAGAACACGTTTTAAGCTACTACTAATGGGTTCACACAACCTTTCGTGAATGGAAATATCAGTGGATCGGAATATGTGATAAGTAAGTGATCTTTACTTTTTTAAAGTTATAATGTGGTTTGTTAGGTGTTGGATATATTTTGATGAGGAGGTAAAGATTTATTTGAATGTATCGGTAATTTTATTTTCTATGACATTTACAATAAGGACATCATGACATTTGTTGTTGTTGTTATATTCAAAGAATCAACAACGTGTTTAAACCAATCTTCAAGGTTACAGCTGTGAAATAATTGCGCGAGTCCTATAAGATATATCTGACATCAGATGTAGTGGTCAGCGGATGGATTAAGATGTGTCCAGGTCATCTAGCGATTTGTGACCAGAACGAGCAAACAAGAACAAACACATATAAATTCTTGTTTTTCCCGTCCGGAATTCGGGCATGGAATGGGTTCCCTGAGGAAATCAGGAAAACCAACAATTTTATAAAAATTTAAAACTCTAATAAGAATGCAGGACTAGACAGAGATAAAAGATTTCCCCCCAACCTTTAAAGTAATGAATGAGGACAAAAAAAAAGTATTCAGAACTTTAAATATTTTAAAACTTATGACACGATTGATTATGGTAATTCATCGGTGATTAATTCATCTAAGCGCCTGTTTCCGAGGCTCTGCGCTAAGCAAAGTGTGCCGACGATCTCCAACCGTGTGCCGACGATCTCCAACCGTGTGCCGACGATCTCCAACCGTGTGCCGTTGAACCCTTAAAGTGTTTCGCCCAACTCTATCCTTGTACCACCAAGACCCACGTGCCGTCGAACCCCAAACAGTGTGCCCGCCGAGCCACAGTAGTGTATCGCTCGAAATCAAATTCTTCACTGAAAATTGAAAATCCTACATGTGGAAGAAAATCAGCAGTCCCGAGCCTGCGCTCTTCATGGGGCTTCCCGGAAAACCCCCTCAGCCCTCTGGCCCCCTAAGGGACATAAAGGCTGAGAAGCCTGCTCCCCCCGAGCGGTCGCTGTTACAAGCGGCCGCCTGGGCGTCCAGGACACTAGGTCGAAAACGCCTCCCACTAAGTGAGCCTCCCGAGGGAGGGTCGGAATTCCCTACTATGACTCGCTATCAACATAGTATCACTTTGGCGCCACCCCGGCAAAGCTTACGAGTCTCAATGGTTAGGATCGCCGCAAAGCGGGGGATCATCACTGACCTACCTAGGGTTTAACCCCACACCGGAAGGTTTCCTCAGAGCTGGGGTCCAAAAGCGTTTCCTAGCGGTACCTTTTGCTATTCCGTACTGGCGCTCCTGGCCCTAAACAGGCCCGCTCAGTAGCGTTGCTAGTTAATTGAGGGGGACGAAACGGTCGCTTCTGAGTAACCTGACCCTCAACGGGTACTTTGGTTTTCATCATCGGCATTGCATTTAAATGCTTTGCCTAAGATCCGTACAGCGACTGTAATCATAAGACTAGCACCTAACACCTAACAACGGTCTTCGGCTGTCCAAGCCAGGGGTTTGTCGGTTTCAGGTCGTAGTCTGCTCCACGACCCTACTCGTCTGTCGAACCACGTAGAGGTCACCCCTTCTTCACTTACATTGATGAAAATTACACGACGCACGTAGAATGTCCGCTGTCTGATCATTTGGGCCTTCTTTTGATGACTACAGCTGGTGACCACCGTGTTTCCGCAGATGACCTCACCGGCCGCAAACATCTGAAGCCCATGTGACAATAGTTCCTAATGCGCTCTGGCCGGCGGACAGACCGTCACGTGTCAGAAAGGACACCAACCACGTTGTCTGAGATCGCGCACCCAATGACGCTGCGAGAATCCAGGTTCACCGACAGCCCCTGTTCTCACTCGGGGTCTCAAACCACTGCACATGTGCCCCATCTTTATGACCAAAATGGGCTTGACACAATCACCATATGGGCCCATCATTAAGACGTTTGGTCACTGGGACAGATTCTCTCCTCCCCCTTCCTCTTCCAACCGTTTTTTCTCCTCAGTCAATTCCCAACTCCTAACCATATAATACCATTAATTTGATTGACTCTTCTACTCATAAAGACCTAATAAAAGATACTTGTCGAATGTTTCTCTTACTTCTCCCCGGATCTTAGAGCCATACTCTCTAGCAATCAATGAGAAACATAATCCCTTGACATGTATACGTGTATACATTAGTTACGAGCAACGACATTGTACACTTGACTGTCCCAATGCGTGCAAGGTAAGACCTGTCAACTGCCACATTTCAACTTGATTTATGCAACGATCAATTGCCAGGTCGTTAGTGGTCTCGAGAGTTATGTATATTGTGAAACACGTTGGTTTAAAAAGATAATTCTTATACCATTCTTGAGTAGTTTTTGCTTGTTTAATGTACTTTCTTAGTGATTAAAATACGGCTCACCATCGTTGATGTATTTTTAAGTTAATTTTTGTTTAAAATATTTTTTTTAATTTAAAAAATGAGGTTAATATTTTTCATCCAATATCTAAACTTGTACTTACGGTGAAGTCCGTTCTATCGTGCATGTGTCTCTGTGGTAAACGAATAGTTATATACTCTATACGTACGCTTAAGTTTCAAGATTGAAATCTATATAACATTTTAACGTGTTTGTTGAGTTCCTTTACTCCTTAACTGCTTGTATGTATATTAGCCTTTTATGTCATCGGTTTAATTGAAAACTATAATCCCTAACATATAATGTCATTACATTTTTTTCCAGAACACAATGCGACGGCTACGTAGTAGTCAGTAAACAAAAGCTTCGCACGTGACTTCTTTGGACGACGTCATCGCCATGTTTTGGGTGAACCTGTTTTACAAAGAATAACCCATCTTGTGTAGAACCTCATCCCTGTGGTAGAACTCTTGTTTTGACCGACTTCTAGACATGCACTGAATCTCTCACCTAACCGTTGGGTTTGACTATAAAGGATATTATTTCAAGACATGAAAACGCCCAAACCTTCAAGCACCTATGGTTTAACGAAACAGACATCACGTTTGCTGTTTTTACAAGACCGGCAAGTCTCCACGACTGAAACATCCTGACGTGAATCAGGAAAGTTGGAGTCGACCTTCAACAACTCGCTGGAGGTCACGTTGGTCGTTTAGCTCCTGGAGGACGTATCAGTGATTGGAAATAAGTTTCCCGTTGTGGTTGTCGAGCAGTGCACCGTCTTTCTCAGGAAGTTCATTACCGTTGTGGTGAACAGTCACCATTGTGTTAGCCGGTCGCTAACCACTACGGTAGCCAATCAGTGACCTTCGCGGTAGCTAGTGACCATTGTGGTAGCCACTTGATAACCATTGCGGTAGCGAGGCGGTCACCATTGCTCTAGCCAGTTACTATATCATCGTTAGAGCAGACTCGTAAAAGAAGTAAACACGTTTTACTAGTTTTCTGACTAGGCCAACCGGAACCCGTTCAGTATGTCTGCCGGGACTCACCCTGACCTGAGGATTTATCACTGACCGCCTGTCTACTATTCTGTATACCACCCAGCCCCAAGGGGGGAGGGGGGAGAAAACGCCCTTAGTCCAGCCAGGGGAAAACTGACGAACTGCCGTCATGTCTCTTCTTGTGACGTCATGCACAATGGGCAAGAATCCGGACCGGCTCCTTCACAAGGGAGCTGCCTATCTCCGGACTCGGACCAACATTGGGATGTTTGGTAAGTAAAATGTATTGGTTCTACTTAGAAATTATAAATCCATTATAGTCTACATGGTCTTTTTTTGTGTGTGTTTTAATTTGACAAGGATTAAAATGACGCGAGGCTATTTCTTACTCGATTGTTAGTCAGATCCTCTGGACCCTCGTTTTGAAAAGTTCCCTCTGCGTGGTAATATGGCGAGGGTTTATGTACGAAGATCAGGTAACCATAAACATGCAGTGCTAAAGTCGAACTGTTTATCGGCTAATCGTTAACACGTGTAAAACTGGCTCAGTGACTAAAAAGACCGAACACTTAAAATTTTACCATGTGAGTGCGTGTGTTTTATTGCATATTCTCAAAGCTTTCTTTCTATACTTAAGAAGTCTTGCCGTTTTTCTGGCTGACATGCATGGATACAATGTTTTTCGACACCAAGCGTCTCCTCACTAAACGATTACTTATGCCTATTGGTAAAAGCTTCTTCAGTGCCCGAGTGAGGGGCCAAGGGGCATATACCAATTAACCTGCGTAGCCGCGTAGAAATTTTTGAGAAGGATTATATTTTGTGTGTGTTTGTGTGATGTACAACTAATTTTTAAATAAGAAAAAAAAATGGATGTCGTACACTTTTACCCCATTTTTCAACACGATACCGAATGTTCTTTGAAAGGTTTGTGGGTCTGTGTGCAGAGTGAAAAAAAAAACCCAACTAAACAACAACTCGGATGCTAAGTTGCACAGAATCCATTTCTTGTTCAATATTTTACAAATGTTGCTGCGCGGTAAATCAAAACTGCTCTGCGGTGTTAAGGTCAGATATATGTGTAGCCGCGCAGCTTAAAGGGAACATTACAACGAAACAGAGAAACTAGAATGAACATTCGTTGCTCAATAAAGTGGTTTCGAGTCGAAGTACATGTTAAAATAAGTTTTCTGGTTAGGTTCTCAATGACCCAACACACTTGTGTCAAAGTTCTCATGAATCCATAAGCTAATTTCAGCTGGCTTACGGTTACAAAATATCAGACACCAAATTACGTGCACAGAACTCGATGTGTGTATTGTTGTAGCGATGTTCCAGCAATCCCATCGTCAGATAATACGGCAGACTTCAGACTGACTCCCACGGCACCGACAAGACATTCCCAGCTTTACATCACACATATGGTCTCATTTAGCTTTGATGCCACTGGTGTCAGCTTGCGCGGTACGGAAACTTGACCTGAAGGGGTTGGGATGGGGGGGGGGCGCAATGTGTTGGAAATACCAGAAACATCAACTCTTGAGGTTTTGCCCCTAATATCTGATATTTGATGCGTAGCTGCCGTATCGACAAGATGGTGTTGTTGGGAGTCTTGTTTTTTTCCCTTATTAATCTTTTTACTTTTCTTTATCTCTACCACTGTGATATCATCTTTTCTTTACTTGTACCACTGAGATATCATCTTTTCTTTACCTTTACCACTGAAATATCTTTCATCTTTCCTTATCTTTACTCATTATCTTTACCTTTACCACTGAGATATCATCTTTCCTTGTCGTTAATTTTACCACTGAGATATCACCTTTCCTTTTCTTTACCTTTACCGCTGAGATATAATCTTTTCTCATCTACACATATCACTAAGATATAATGTTTTCTTGTCGTTACCTTCATTGCTGAGATATCATCTTTTCTTCTCTATACGTTTGCCACCGAGATATCATCTTTCAGTGGAGTAGCTAGGGTTTTGGTGGCCCGGGGGGCTTGGCCTTTTTGTGGGGCCGGGGGGCTTGGCCTTTTTGTGGGGCCGGGGGGCTTGGCCTTTTTGTGGGCCCCATCATTTTGACGGATGGCTTAACATTTAATGTAAAAAAATCTTTTCAGATACGTCTATGGGGGCCCCCTCAAGTTGGGGCCTTGGGGGACTTTTAAATTCGGACCCCCTCCAATAGCTACGCCACTGTCGTCTTTTCTTGTATTTACCGTTAACACTGAGATATCGTCTTTACCCTTTCATCTGAGATATCATCTTTTTGACATTGTCAAATTGGCAGTGGAACACGTCATACATTGGGGTGGGAGGGGGTTACCTTCAACCAGCGCATGTGTTGTTATTATTATAAGTTAGAGTTTTCAGATAGGTTCCTAAACTCTTGTCTCGTTTCACTCTAACAAAGTGGGGCCAAAGTTTTATATCATTCTGCTTGTCATTCAAAGTCGCAATACTCTCATCCTAACTGCAAACCAACTGAATTCACAATGTACGCGATGTGCCAGTTCTGTTTTGACCGGGCCAGAACAACCTGGAATAGATTCATTATACACATGCTAAGTTTTTCCATTGTATTTCCAGAATAAACCAGCGAGACATTACGCAAGGGAGGGGGCGAAGACCCATTCAGATCCAGGGGCGGACTTGACACAAATCTTTTGGTTATAATTATTATTATTTATTTTGTGAATTGAAAAAAAAATATTTTAAAAAATTGAGGATGGGGCTGCGTCGCATATCTGCATCTCGGTAGGAAAAATTTGGCAGTTCTAAAAGAGTAAAACTTTAAATTATATGGAATGTGTGCAGTAAATGTCAATGACATGTGTCCCAAGTGCTATAACAAAATAGATAATGGATATGTTTCTATTTTAATTTTGTATCAATAAAACTAGTCTGCACTTATCAATTTATGTATTTCATGCCATTGATTGGTACCCCTGAGATATGACAAGTACAATATTTGTTAGTTATTGACGATTACATTCCCCCGTTTTTTTTCTTCATTTTTTCAAACACCTTAAAGATGATTCAAGGCAATTTTCTAGAGAACTGTGTCCCCCGGACCCCCCCCCCCGCGACCAATAATAGATAATGTGACCCGCAGGGCAAAAGCAGTTTCCTATCACTACCGTACATCATAACAAACCCTCCACTCTGTACTCTCAGATAGTAGCAAATCTTGGTCTTATTCTGGATGTAACCGCCTGCTGATAGAACCATCGTTAAATCAGTCACATCCTGAGCCCAGTGAACTTGGTTAAATTTATTGATAGGTTTCATATCTCTCTCCCTCTCTCTTTGACCTACATCTGCCAGGTTTCTTCTCTCTCCATCTCTCTTTGACCTACATATGCCAGACAGGTTTCTGCTCTCTCCATCTCTCTTTGACCTACATCTGCCAGGTTTCTGCTCTCTCCCTCTCTCTTTGACCTACATCTGCCAGGTTTCTGCTCTCTCCCTCTCTCTTTGACATACATCTGCCAGGTTTCTGCTATCTCCCTCTCTCTTTGACCTACATCTGCCAGGTTTCTGCTCTCTCCCTCTCTCTTTGACCTACATCTGCCAGGTTTCTGCTCTCTCCCTCTCTCTTTGACCTACATCTGTCAGGTTTCTGCTCTCCCCCTCTCTCTTTGACCTACATCTATCAGGTTTCTGCTCTCGCACTCTCTCTTTGACCTACACCTGCCAGGTTTCTGCTCTCTCCCTGTCTCTTTTACCTACATCTGTATGGTTTCTGCTCTCTCACTCTCTCTTTGACCTACACCTTCTAGGTTTCTGCTCTCTCCCTGTCTCTTTGACCTACATCTGTATGGTTTCTGCTCTCTCCCTCTCTCTTTGACCTACACCTGCCAGGTTTCTGCTCTCTCCCTGCCTCTTTGACCTACACCTGCCAGGTTTCTGCTATCTCCCTCTCTCTTTTACCTACACCTGCCAGGTTTCTGCTCTCCCCCTCTCTCTTTGACCTACATCTATCAGGTTTCTGCTCTCGCACTCTCTCTTTTACCTACACCTGCCAGGTTTCTGCTCTCTCCCTCTCTCTTTGACCTATATCTGTCAGGTTTCGGCTCTCTCTTTGACCTACATCTGACAGGTTTCTGCTCTCTCCCTCTCTCTTTGACCTACATCTGCCAGGTTTCTGCTCTCTCCCTCTCTCTTTGACCTACATCTGCCAGGTTTCTGCTCTCTCCCTCTCTCTTTGACCTACATCTGTCAGGTTTCTGCTCTCTCCCTCTCTCTTTGACCTACATCTATCAGGTTTCTGCTCTCTCACTCTCTCTTTGACCTACACCTTCCAGGTTTCTGCTCTCTCCCTGTCTCTTTGACCTACATCTGTATGGTTTCTGCTCTCTCCCTCTCTCTTTGACCTACACCTGCCAGGTTTCTGCTCTCTCCCTGCCTCTTTGACCTACACCTGCCAGGTTTCTGCTATCTCCCTCTCTCTTTTACCTACACCTGCCAGGTTTCTGCTCTCTCCCTCTCTCTTTGACCTATATCTGTCAGGTTTCGGCTCTCTCTTTGACCTACATCTGCCAGGTTTCTGCTCTCTCCCTCTCTCTTTGACCTACATCTGCCAGGTTTCTGCTCTCTCCCTCTATCTTTGACCTACATCTGCCAGGTTTCTGCTCTCTCCTTCTCTCTTTGACCTACATCTGCCAGGTTTCTGCTCTCTCCCTCTCTCTTTGACCTACACCTGCCAGGTTTCTGCTCTCTCCCTCTCTCTTTGACCTACATCTGTGAGGTTTCTGCTCTCTCCCTCTCTCTTTGACCTACATCTGCCAGGTTTCTGCTCTCCCCCTCTCTCTTTTACCTACATCTGTCAGGTTTCTGCTCTCTCCCTCTCTCTTTGACCTACATCTATCAGGTTTCTGCTCTCTCCCTCTCTCTTTGACCTACACCTGCCAGGTTTCTGCTCTCTCCCTGTCTCTTTGACCTACATCTGTATGGTTTCTGCTCTCTCCCTCTCTCTTTGACCTACACCTGCCAGGTTTCTGCTCTCTCCCTGTCTCTTTGACCTACACCTGCCAGGTTTCTGCTCTCTTACTGTCTCTTTGACCTACACCTGCCAGGTTTCTGCTCTCTCCCTGTCTCTTTGACCTACACCTGCCAGGTTTCTGCTCTCTTCCTGTCTCTTTGACCTACACCTGCCAGGTTTCTGCTCTCTTCCTGTCTCTTTGACTTACACCTGCCAGGTTTCTGCTCTCTCCCTGTCTCTTTGACCTACACCTGCCAGGTTTCTGCTCTCTCCCTGTCTCTTTTACCTACACCTGCCAGGTTTCTGCTCTCTCCCTCTCTCTTTGACCTATATCTGTCAGGTTTTGGCTCTCTCCTTGACCTACATCTGCCAGGTTTTGGCTCTCTTCCTCTGTCCGAGACCTAAATCTGAGGCTTCCAAGTGTATCAAATTTACCCATCGCCAGTGGCGTAGCTAGAGCTTTTGCCGCCCGGGGCGGTCTCCAATTTGCCGCCCTTTTAGGGGACGTCCATAAATGACGTCACACATGGGGGGGAGAGAGAGAGAGGTGTCACACATTTGAAGTCACATTAAAACGCGCAACTTTAAATAAAAGTTCCATATATGATTACCGACACTTTGTTTAAAGAATTGTTACATGGCTTCACAGGTGTTACGGTACTAGAGTGCAGCCTTACACTAAAATATTTAAATGACAAAAAATTGAGTGTAAACCTGCTCATCTTCAAATAGAAAATACGGCTTTTCTTGTCACATTCAAGAAGGGGTCTAAGTTTTTGTGACCACGTGTAACCAGGGTGCAGGGGGTGAAAATTAGCTAAAATTGCGTGAATTCATTTAAGGACGGCCACTTAAATCAATCGTATGATGGTTTTTTATAAATGAATAAACATAAATAAATAATTTTAATTGAAACAATTACATTGTAAAAGTAAAAAGTAGGGAATATGTTAACGATTCCATGCCATGTTTATGTAAGCATGAATGAAAGAGGCCGCATAAGATGACATACATATTATTTGTACACATTTTAAAAAATACAAAATTCTTTTTTTAAAGGCCACAAGAAAGTATTTGAGTTTGCAGGCCCCCCTCCCCCCAATGATACAAGACATAATCCAAATTTACAGCCCAAAAAAACATAACAACTTAATATGCTCTTATTTTTTAATCCTCTGTATTAACTTGTGGTTTCTGAGCCCGTGCAACCGACCGTGCGTGCGTGCGTGCTTGCTGGCCGAAAAAAACTTTGAATCGATTTTTAACCCACTTTCTCGTAAGCTAGTGAGCTGAAATATTGCAGGCAGTCTTGTGTCGATGATAAAAATGATGTATCAAAATTTCAAATCGATCGAATGAACAAAAATTGAATTATTGAATTTTGTAAATTATTTCATTTATCTCTTTATATCAAGTTAATTTTTTTAGATAGAGTGTTGTGGAGCATGTTATGTTCAACAACCTTTCCTGTCACGCAATGAGGTGTGCCTTATATTGTCAATACATTTTTTAAATACATCACATTAAAAATGTTATATGAGACAAAATTAGACTTTCGTATTTTCGGATTGTTTTACCCTGCGTATTATAATGAACATCCTCATAGCTATGTCTCGTATTTAAAGGATTTAGAGTAAAAAAAATGCTGTTGTTGTTGTTGTTTTTACGGGTTTAAAAACAATTATTTATAAATATATAATTTTGTTTTATAAACATAGAAATTGTATACATTAGTATGTGAACAAATTTAAAAATTACTTACCCAATTTTCATAGTAGAGAAATCGTGTATTATGTTATCAAAATTTAAATTATTTGTAATATCTTGTTCTATGGACAATATTGCAAGATTTTGTGGTGATGTAGTCTTTGTAGAACGAAGATAATTTTTTATTATCTTCAGTTTGGAGAAACTCCTTTCACAACTAGATACACTTATCATACATATAACTTATAGCAATTGTTGAAAACATTCTTAGCACAAGTATAATGTTGGGTAAAGAATTTTCCAATCTATACTGTTGAATATATTTTAATAGATCTGGGGGGCATCCCCCCCTTTTTTTTTCTAACATATTATCTCTTCTAGTAGTTTAGGTAAAGCCAGGGCTGGTCTTAAGCCACTGC
>MUZC01003371.1:268503-279016 GCA_002072015.1 Radix auricularia
TTTTATTATTTTTATTTTCTTATTTTTAATATATATATTTTATTGTGAAAGAAACATTAAGTGCCCTAGCAAATACCATATTTATCATTTCTTATCTTATATGTTACAGACGCTGTTTCTGTACAGAATATTATTGCGTCCTTCCTTTTATCTATGGTTTGTGTTTAGTCCTGTACTCTTATTAGAAGTCCTGTATTCTTATTAGTTACGCATTTTCCCAGTATTTCACTTCACTTCCCAACAGATAAGAGGCAAGGTGAATGTGCTATGTTGTCGTGATATGTTGTGTTGCTATTTCCGTCCAGATATCTGGGTACATGACCCCCCCCCCCCCAACCGTCCTGTAACGGGGGTAACTACCGGGATATGAATTAGGCCCGCCCCACCTCCTGACTTGACCACGCTGATGGCAGAACTGAGGTGACAATAAACCAACACATTGCGACACGGGTTGCTGAGTCACTGCGTATGCTCGGTTGAAGAAGTCGTCGTGTCGCGTGTTTGTGTGTCTGTGAATGTGTACCACTGGGGGAGAGCCCCCATTGATTGCCTCAGACGCAGGTGACTTGCCCTAACCTTAGGTATTACATAAGAGCGTCAATTTTACGAACGACACAGGGGACATAATCACACTTTTTTTTCACTTACCACCATTTCCTCCTTTATCAGCCCCCTTTCTCCAGGACGCATGATGTAAAAGTAGCACTAACAACCACGCTTCAATGAAAACTACAGTTAAAATGTTGGTGTGCAAGACTGGATGTATGAGCGTCATGACATTAAGGTGAACCTGGTATGGAAGGCTGGATATACAGTCCTTATGACATTAAGGTGAACTTGGTGTGCAAGTCTGGATATATAATCGTTATGACATTAAGGCGAACCTGGTGTTATGACATTAAGGCGAACCTGGTGTGCAAGGCTGGATATATGGTCGTCATGACATTAAGGTGAACCTGGTGTGCAAGAGCTATTAAACAGGCCAGAACCAAGGAATCCACCAGATATCCATCCAGCTGTGGGACGTGGTGGTCGAGAGGTAGCGCTCTCGACTGTCATACCGATGGTCACGGGTTCGAATCCACACGAAGGTGAGGATTTGTTCTCGCGGCCTGAGGAGTCCCCGAGTCACCCAGCTCCGAATGGGTACCTAACTAGACAATAGTTAGGCGGCTGGGGTAATGCGTGGAACCCCTATAGCCGTGGCCTGTGACCGCTGCATCACTTGCCAACAGATCATCTCTCATGGTCTGTGGACGCAATTATCTTCTGCATAGAAGGAGCGTCTGTATATCTAAGAGAAGCTGATAATGACCTGCAAATTGACTGTCATAGTCCCATCAAAGAAGAGATTAGCAGGGCCATTTAACAACTCAGAAATAGAAAGGCTACAGGACCGGATGGCATCTCAGCAGAGGCACTGAAGGCGGACTTGGAAGCCAGTGTGGAAATGCTAGACACTCTGTTTATTAAGATATGGGAAGAGGAGCAAGTGCCTTCTGATTGGAAAGGGGAATACCTTATCCATATCCTAAAGAAGGGTGATTTAAGCTCCTGCTCGAACTACAGAGGGATCACCCTGCTGTCCATCCCAGGAAAGGTTTTCAACCGTCTACTGCTTAATAGGATGAAAAACGCTGTAGCTCCTCTGCTGCGGGGCCAACAAGCTGGTTTTCGCATCAACAGATCCTGCACTGACCAAATAGCGCCACTGCGCATCATCCTAGAGCAGTCACTAGAACTTACCGCTCTATGTCAACTTTGTTGAATACGAAAAAGCCTTCGGCAGTGTGGACAGGCAAACCCTGTAGAGATTGCTAAGGCACTATGGGGTGCCACAGAAGATTACGGATATAATTAGAAACATGTACAAAGTGATAAACTGCTGAGTTGTCCATGGTCAGCAGGTGACATATTATTACCAGATGAAGACTGGTGTGAGACAAGGTTGCTTGCTGTCACTCTTTCTGTTCCTGTTAGCCATGCCTGGTGTCAAGGTATGAGAATCACTGTCAATGAATGGTGCTGAGTTGTCAATGAGTGTTGTGAGTTGTGGTGAGAATGTTATGAACTCTATTCAGTTGACGGACGTTTGAATGTCAGGCAATGACTTGAGAGTGCGCGCAAGGACTATAAATAGTGTGGGTCTGTGTAGTGTGAGAGAGACGAGTGAAAAAACAGAGACTTGTAACGTCAGTGTGTGGACGTTCGAAGGCTGTGAGCCTGTATGGCTATGCTGTGATGTCTCGAACACTGTGAAGACTGGGATCCTGTAAGCCTATGCTGTGATGTCTCGATGGCTGTATGAAGGATTTATACGTGTATTTATAGCCCAATAAAGAACACCTTCTATTCGACAAGAGTCTGTCTTTATTAAGATTGTATCTGGAACCCAGTACGCAACACCTGGAGGTCTCTTGTAGGTGGCCTAGGTCCTATGAGGAAGTGCAGACGGCGACGATGATCGGTGGATGTCCCTCGTGGACGAGAAGGCTCAACAACAACAACATAATGCACACCACGCAACAATCTAATATTAGCATTCACAAAGCTGTTATATATTGTATTAAAAGTAATTTCAAATCAATAATTATGAAAGTCAACAAAACAATTGCTATCTACAAATTGCTGCTAAAATTACGAGAGACGAGCGAAAAGAGATTTTTCAAAAATTTCCATCTCCAACATTGCTCTAAATATTATTAGTTATCGTTTGGTAATTTGTCCAACCCGATAGATGTTATGTTTGGCGTTTGTTTCAACCCGATAGATGTTATGTTTGGGGTTTGTTTCAACCCGATACATGTTATGTTTGGCGTTTGTTTCAACCCGATACATGTTATGTTTGGCGTTTGTTTCAACCCGATACATGTTATGTTTGGCGTTTGTTTCAACCCGATACATGTTATGTTTGGCGACAAATTGACAGAATACTGATATTTTTCGTTCAAAAAATTTTTTATCCAGAAAATCCAGTAAATATTTTCGGTATTTTTTTTTGGCCCTTGCACATCCTTAAGACCTTCTTAACATATTTACAAAAGACCCGAACCACTTATTTGGTATGGTTCAGAAAGAGTTGCGGGATCAAACTTTACAGACATTCAAAATTCAAATATATAAACGCAATTTTTCCAATGGGATATTGCGTTAAAAATAAACAAAGAACTGTCCAAATGGTGAGAAAATAATAATTTTCAAGAAACGTTAAACACTGTCATTTTATATAATGTTCCTCCCATAAGATCGGTGGCAAACTTTGTCCTCTGAAGAAGTATGGACCTTGAAAGTTGCATACACTATTTTACAAAGACTAAAAAGTGTGAACTATTTTTTAAAAACTTAATAGTAGAAAGTCAACTTTTGAAAGCATGCTGTTATCTTCGCATGGACGAAAAAGAAAAAAAAAAAAGCGCTAAAATTTAAATCAATATAAAAATCTAATTTTAGCCTACTAACGTAAGCAATTGTTGATGCCCTTTGTGATGTGGTTATCAACTTGACTTTGAAGCGTGCGGTGTCGAAAAGGCTCTTGAAGAGATCTAAAAGACATCATTAGTAACCTCATCAGTTCTTCTTTCTATCGATACAACAATGCAAACATCTGAGACGTGGGTGGGGGAAAACTGCGGCCCGCGAGCCGAACTCGGTCCTCTACAAGATTCTTTGCGACCCCTCGGAAGCCAGAAGCAATAGTCGGAAATAATTTTTACAAATGAAAATAATGTTTTGATCGACATATTTGTGTTTAATTTGAGGTAAATACGCCCCTTACTCGTTTCATGACCCACTGATGCGGGCCTCGCCCTGAAAATTTTGCCCGCTGCTGATCTAAGACATCGTATTATTGTAAAGAGATAATATTTGAACGGCGAAAATCTCATCTCAACACTCACCTGCAAGAGATGGTTCGCCCCCGAGCGGTAAATGGTTTTATAGACATGTAATAAGTTAAAAACATTTTCACTAAAATTTTCAGCCGAGTCTTCCTTACAAGGGATCGATAAAAAGCTGGGCCCTTCTCCTGGTTCCATTTACTTCAGCTACGTCATTGTTATTTCATGAATATACAAACAAATATATAATCAAGCAGATGAAATCGTGGAAAGAGAGGTGTTAGATTTTATTTTTACTTCCTACCCCAGCCCTCACCCCTTTTCCGGGATAGCTCACACCCTGGAAGTCGCATATACCCGTGGTCGGCACTAGTCATCGGGGTTTGGTTCGTTTGTTCAGTGTGTTCCCTTCTGTTTATTCCCATCCCTAGCTTTTAAAACACTGATAATTGGCAAATTGGTTCCTAACGTTTTAAGGGATATAACAATACTAAAGCAAATCTTTTTCGCCATTTAAACGGGGTTATTTCCCGTGGATATGCGGAAATGGAAAAGTTTGGTCTCATACTCAATCTGTCTGAACCCTTCTGTTCATCGCATCACGGACATTGTTATACATACGCGTGATAGGATTAAAAGAAACACGTTGATTCAGGTGCTCGTTGAATGACTTTGTCTGGACATGCATCATTAACTCTACCAACTCGCTTTTTTAAAACCTCAGCATAATCCACATCCTAAGTATGTTGTGTGCGGTTTGTGTGGCGAGACCGCCGGCTGCGCTATTCTTAACGCCAAGGTCGTGTCCATTGTTTACAGGTGTTAATGGCACCATTGTGTTTCCCAGTTCATTATGCAACATAAAATAAAATGACAGGAATGCGATGCGCTTAGCTGTAAATTATGACCATTTACACCACATATTAAATGCTTAATGTATTTGGCGTGGCATTGTTTGGGTTGCGGGGTGGGTGGACAAGGGGTTTGGGGGGAAACGTACCGCCCCATTTTAAGTGTTTGTATATCTGTTTGTTGTTATTGTTTTTCTGGTGATGTGGAGTGGGGGGGATTTTGTCGTGGCATGTTCAGACTGGTTGATTTTATCCTGACAATTGATTGGCCCGTCTGTATCAACACAGACACGACCGTAATCGCCAGTAATCACCGCAGCCAATAGACCTGAGTAAATAGTCAAATTACGGAGCGGGCTGGAGTTTATTTGTGCTCCAGCTGATGGGAGGGAGACCGAGTGTGACGTTAGCGTTGAAGTCATTTAGCCGCAGCTTTTCTCTTAATCGGGTCGGGGACTTGGTGGTAATGGTTGTGGTGGTGGTGGTGGGTGGGGGTATTGTATTTCTATGTATGCTTGGTTGTTACTGTTTTAAGAGATTGTTTCTTTTAGACCAATATCGACGGCTGTTTCCCGTTAGTCTTAGGGCATATCCGTTAATTAAAACAGATTATTATAAAAGCATTTCCCATGTGTGAATTCGTTGGCTGGTGTTCTGACAAATGCCAAACTGTCCAGATTTTCTGGATGTCCTTGGCTCATCGATTATGTAAGAGCCTACGAATTATCTAGGAACGTGGACGAATTGCAAATAATGGATCCTCAGACCGAGGCTTACGAGTGAGATCCGGTCTTGAGTATAGACCTGGACATAACCAGGATTTCCTTTTAGCCAAAAACAGACACTGAAATTTTCCTTAAGAAATAATAATAATAAGATATGAAATGATCTGATTTTCTTTTCAACTGAAATCTTCATTTGTAACAGTGTTTTAGAAAAAATTATTGCGTATTCCTGAACAAAATATGGAGAAAAAAATGCGTAAACTTAAGGAATACAAACAACCAGCCGTTAGGGTTCTCAATTTGACTTATTGTATTCAACAGACGTTGTTACTGGGACTTCTTGATTTGACTAAATGTATTCAATAGACGTTGTTACTGGGACTTCTTGACTTGACTAAATGTATTCAATAGACGTTGTTACTGGGACTTCTTGATTTGACTAAATGTATTCAATAGACGTTACTGGGACTTCTTGACTTGGCTAAATGTATTCAACAGACGTTGTTACTGGGACTTCTTGACTTGACTGACTTGGCTAAATGTATTCAACAGACGTTGTTACTGGGACTTCTTGATTTGACTAAATGTATTCAATAGACGTTGTTACTGGGACTTCTTGATTTGACTAAATGTATTCAATAGACGTTACTGGGACTTCTTGACTTGGCTAAATGTATTCAACAGACGTTGTTACTGGGACTTCTTGACTTGACTTATTGTATTCAACAGACATTGTTACTGGGACTTCTTGATTTGACTTATTGTATTCAACAGACATTGTTACTGGGACTTCTTGACTTGACTTATTGTATTCAACAGACGTTGTTACTGGGACTTCTTGATTTGACTTATTGTATTCAACAGACATTGTTACTGGGACTTCTTGATTTGACTTATTGTATTCAACAGACGTTGTTACTGGGACTTCTTGACTTGACTTATTGTATTCAACAGACGTTGTTACTGGGACTTCTTGACTTGACTAAATGTATTCAATAGACGTTGTTACTGGGACTTCTTGATTTGACTTATTGTATTCAACAGACGTTGTTACTGGGACTTCTTGACTTGACTAAATATATTCAATATACGTTGTTACTGGGACTTCTTGACTTGACTAAATGTATTCAATAGACGTTGTTACTGGGACTTCTTCATTTGCATTTTAAATACAACTTTACTGCATAATATATATCTTTGCAATGACATATCTTGGTATTATCATAGCTTTGTAATGACATAACTTACTAATGACATATCTTAGTAATGACATATATTAGCAATGACACGGCTTGTTAATGACACATGTTGCTGTGACATACCTTAGCAATGACACTTAGGCAATGGCTTCTTGGCCAATGCATATCTTCGATAATGACGTAACTTGTCAATACAGATCAACTTCTCACCAAGTTTTCATCCGTGTGGAGATTACTTCAAGCCGCTCCCTCCTGTCCCCCCTCGGAGATGTATGGTCAATCTCAGAAGTGGGTTAGTAGGTTGAACGCCAATGTCTCTATTGCCTCTAATTCCGTACACCAAGACGTCAGATGACATTCACATTGAGTCTGACACTAAGACGTCAGATGACATTCACATTGAGTCTGACACTAAGACGTCAGATGACATTCACATTGAGTCTGACACCAAGACGTCAGGTGACATTCACATTGAGTCTGACATCAAGACGTCAGATGACATTAACATTGAGTCTGACACCAAGACGTCAGGTGACATTCACATTGAGTCTGACACCAAGAGGTCAGGTGACATTCGCATTGAGCCTGACACCAAGACGTCAGATGACATTCACATTGAACCTGACACCAAGACGTCAGATGACATTCACATTGAGTCTGACACCAAGACGTCAGATGACATTCACATTGAGTCTGACAACAAGACGTGAGATGACATTCACCAAGACTTCAGATGACATTCACATTGAGTCTGACACCAAGACGTCAGATGACATTCACCAAGACGTCAGATGACATTTACATTGAGTCTGACACCAAGACGTCAGATGTCATTCACATTGAGTCTGACACCAAGACGTCAGATGACATTCACCAAGACGTCAGATGACATTTACATTGAGTCTGACACCAAGACGTCAGATGGCATTCACATTGAGTCTGACACCAAGACGTCAGATGACATTCACCAAGACGTCAGATGACATTTACATTGAGTCTGACACCAAGACGTCAGATGACATTTACATTGAGTCTGACACCAGGACGTCAGATGACATTCACCAAGACGTCAGATGACATTCACATTGAGTCTGACACCAGGACGTCAGATGGCATTCACATTGAGTCTGACACCAAGACGTCAGATGACATTCACATTGAGTCTGACACCAAGACTTCAGATGACATTCACCAAGACGTCAGATGACATTCACATTGAGTCTGACACCAAGACGTCAGATGACATTCACATTGAGTCTGACACAAAAACGTCAGATGACATTCACATTGAGTCTGACACCAAGACGTCAGATGACATTCACATTGAGTCTGACACCAGGACGTCAGATGGCATTCACATTGAGTCTGACACCAAGACGTCAGATGACATTCACCAAGACGTCAGATGACATTCACCAAGATGTCAGATGACATTCTCATTGAGTCTGACACCAAGAAGTCAGATGACATTCACATTGAGTCTGACACCAAGAGGTCAGATGACATTCACATTGAGCCTGACACCAAGAAGTCAGATGACATTCACATTGAGTCGGACACCAAGAGGTCAGATGACATTCACATTGAGTCTGACACCAAGAGGTCAGATGACAATCACATTGAGTCTGATGGTCTGGTCGAAGATTGGGTCCCTCGGCCCCACGACATCTAGCGAGGAATTGATGAATCGATAGCTAATTTAAATGTGCACGCAGCGAATGGCCTAACTAATGTAAACAAACAAACGAAATATCAAAAGCTCCAAGGTTTGTTATTCTTGGGATTTAATGTGGCTATTCTGGCGATTAAATGTGTTTTTATTTTAGTCTTTAAAATTAAATCAAGTGGGAATGTCTTATTTGTGTTTTTTAAAACTAAGAATAAAAACTTTTGTTTTATTTATAACCTTTTTTAAGTGCAAATTTTGATTTATTGTGTGTTTGAGGGGGTCTGTTTGTTATGGGGCCGTCCATAGATGACGTCACGCGATTTTGGCCGATTTTTTACCCCCTCCCCCCATACGTCACGCGTCGTCACAAAATCGTAGACCCCCCCTCCAAAAGTACGTCACAAAACTTTGACCCCCCCCCCTTAAAAAAACCGCTTAATTTTCTATTTGAAAATAAGTATGTTTCAAGTCACCTTTTTGTTATTTAAGTATTTATTTAGTGTAGGTCTACATTGTAATATTGTAACACGCGTGAAGCTATGTAAAAGACATTAAATAAATTGTAAGCCAGTGATTCTAAAACTTTTTCGTATCAGACGACCGGCAATAATTTTTCCATTTCTTCGGGTACCATTGCATTCTTTTCCCGTTTTGACATGATTTTCTCTATACTGATTTGATAGCAAAATGAACCCCTATACACAGCTTAAATCCCTATAAGATTAAGTATGAATTCGGCTAGTTTTAATTATTACATTTAAAAAAAAAATGTTTAGTTGCCAAGGCATAGCAAGACAGCTAACGAACAATGCAACGATAATGTCAAAAACCATTTGATGTGATTAACCTTCGCGATTAAGCTCGCGAATGTGACTATTGATATTAGAAGGATCATTGCATTGTTGATATGCCTAGAATATATAGATACAAGACAATTCCTCAAATTGACTTCGATCTTCTAATGACAGTTAAGTATATGCGCATCAAAGGCATTTGATCTAAAATTATCACATTAATATCACATCTCATGTTTTCTAAAAATTATTAGGTATGCGTTGGAAGAGGAAAATGGCCAATACTGTACGAAACCCACATTTGTGCAGGAAAGTAGGGTGCCATCTTGTGCGTCGCAAAATCAGTAATTCTTGCAAGTTGAGGACTGAAAAAATATTATGACATTGTCATAACTTTTTACTCCGAAGCTCACAAGTTTGTTTGTTTGTTTGTTTTTTCAATTCTTTTATCTTCAGGATTTCACGTACGCACACAACAGTGGTAAATATAATGTCACCAATGGACGAGGTGTGTTTAAATTGTTGCATTCTCTTACGGAATTTACAAACTAATGAAAAAACATGGCTACCGCTATCGGTCTGTTTAACCAAAGGATCGGTAAACAGCGATAAATTATCTCATTAGATTATATTTTATTTTAATGCATACAAATTATTGACTATAAATCATTACTGTTAACTTCTTTGTTTATAAAAAAAAAGTTATTTAAAAATAATATTTTTAAAATGTATTTTTTTAAAAATCCCTCAATTGACTGATGGGCATCCCGTATAAAAGAGGTCGGTGAACAGTGGTAAATTACCTCATCTGGGGTCAAAAGGGAATTCTTAGGGGTAATCCAGACTCATTTGGGACATATAACATCCACTTCACTTCACTAGATATATTAAAATACGTCATGTGTACGTTTACCCTTGGAAAATATGCTCACTATTGAACGGTTCCTTAGAAAATGCATTAGTTAAATTTGTCATCTATGTAGATTTCTTATTTACGTACTATACGAAGACAACTAAATCCACTATACTTTCATTTATATTGACACGAGTGACAATAATCCTAATCTGACTGTATCAAGTATACTTTCTGTCATGTTTAAAATTAATGCCTTAAAAACTGAGTTCAGAAGAAAGTTGTTTTGTGCTCCTCTCGAATTGCGATGTCAAGAATTTGATGCATTCAATAAAGTTAATGAATATTTTGACTAATTTTAAATGGACACATTTATCATTATATTTAGAATGGCCAGAGGTGTTTGACCAAAAACCAATCGAAAAATATATCAAACTTAAAACTTTTATTATTGTATCAAATAGATTCCCCTCCCCCACCCACCCCCAATAGATATTCCGTGTCGTTTTGACTTAAAATATCTACATATAATCCTATTCAGATCTTTTTTAGACACTTGTCCTGTTTTTAAAACTCACCATATGCA